>UZAN01040307.1:21747-47970 GCA_900618425.1 Echinostoma caproni
GATGATGATGATGATGATGATGATGATGATGATGATGATGGTGATAATGATCCGTATGACGAGGATGATGGCGGTGATGAATCGGATGGGAACGATGATGTTGGGCACTTGATAGCATTATAAAAACAACTTTGGTGCTTACAATGAACGACGGCCTTAGTTTCTCCAGGACTGAGGGCTGAATCACTGATCTAACCCCAACATACCGCGTGATCCAACTAACCGATATATTAAACAGTAAATTATTACAGGCATANTCAACTGTACAAATGGGTAGAATCAGTCACGTATTTATAAATTCAGTCGACAGAAAGTAGAATGGTGTAGTGCACATAAAATGTGATTTTTGTGAATCACGCACGCGAATTATCAATATTATTATTATTACTATTATTATTCAAGTGAAGTTTGATCAGACGAAATTATGTTGTTTAGGGCTTCGCTACAGATGCCAGAAATTGTAAAACCGCCTAAAGATCACCAAGCTGAAAAGCCAGACTGGTTAACGCAGTAGTGATCAAGTCCATCCTCTACTTTACTCGAAGATTGTTGAGTGGTCAAATTCACTTCACCACTAGCGTTATTTAACCTGAAAATCCGTTAACCGGCCGTTTGGCTCCATCTAACATCAAGTATTGAATTGTCCAGTCAATCATCATGGAGTTTGCTTACTGCGGTTGATAGTATTTCACAATATTTACCGTGCATAAAATTATTTAGCCCATCTTCCGTCAAATTTCTATTAAAATCTGTAACCTTTATGTTGGAAATCTGCTTCATTTTGAGTTGCCGTTTTCTCTCTTCTTTGAAGAGTTGTACTGTTTGACTGTGTGTGTAGTTGATTTTTTTCGGTCCGCTCCACGGTAAATCACAGTCAATTGACGAGGATGTGTTCTGCTGCCACATGCATGAAGTGTGCTGCAAACTCAGAGATGATTGAAAAGCCATGAAAATGATCACTATGGCTCGTTGGTCTATCATCCCCGTAAAGATCACCCCAAATGAGAATGAATGTACGTCTAGTTGAGTGCTTGCGTGGGTGCGTGCGTGTGTGCCGGAAAATGGAATGCCAAGGAAACATGAGTTCGGCATAATAGAGCAGGATTCGCGGCATGGATGAAAAACTGGTTGCAAAGGTCATAACACAGTGGGATACCACGGCAGTCCCAGATTGTCATGTACAGTTGTGTTCGGGAATTCGAAAAACTAAAGAACATTTCGATGAAACGAGATTCTGAAAACGAGAAATATGTGATCAAGCAAGAAAAATCTCTTTAGTTATTTCTAAAATTTCATCATTCATGTGAATGATTGAACAGGAAAAAACCGAGTAAAATTTACTAAGGCAAACTGGTGTGACATCTGTCTCTGAAAGGTCATGAAGCTCAAGGATAAAAGTTTTGAATCTCAGCCCAAAATGCCGCTTTTCGAGACCCGGTGTGGGGGGGGGCAGCAATTTTGTGCGTCCTGTTGTTGAGTGGCAGCAAGGGAGAACTTACTTTCCGCGCTCATCGTTCAGCCTAAAGTATGAAATTTGACCTCATATAAATGCATGCGCTCTCAAGCGAGTGCAACTCAAGCATACCCTCGGTGTCTGTGAGTGTGTGTGGACCACATAAGGATGATGCTCAGTTACACCATGAAAAAAACCTATTCACCCGCTACATCCTGGTATGATCTGAATTATTTACTCGGATTTAACCCTGGGCATGAAGGTTTGCGAATAAACTCCGTGCCCAGTTAGGTAATCTACAGTCACTTGTCTCCACATCTAGAAAAGCTACCGTCTTTTACGGATACCGAGGATGCCAGAGTTCGACATCATTCTCTGGGGATGAAACAGGATGAGCAAGCCGAAAGTGAATGTCTGGTTAAGTGATCAGAAATTACTTTACCACAGATTTCTAAAAAGTCGCTAAATGTGCTCTAAAGTAAATAAACAAAGTCTGGTCATCCCGTTTCGCTAACCATCTTTGTTACTGGGTCACCAACTTCAGTCATTTGTGAAAATCTGTACGTAGATGCAATTACAATTCACCGTTTCTCATCACTTCTGAAGCACGTTGTAGCTATTTTCTGATAAATGAATAGATCAGGTGATCAATACTGTTTTCCCAATCATCAGTTACCCGTTCAAATGCGGACTGTGTACATACGCTTTGTCGTAGAAGACAATATAGGTCATCGTATCCATACGCTCAGTTTGGTTGATCATTCACGCACGCGACCTATGAGAATTCTGAGGCAGGTTCCACAGAGTTAGAGGACTGCTCAGTCCGTGGTGTAGATCTAAGCAAAGATTAATAGACAAGTCTGGTAAGCGATCCATAATTTGTGCTCCACTCCTGCAATTTAAGTAAACCTTAGTTTACATGTTTGCCGAGGTAGAGGGGACAAGAAAAACACCGGGAAATCAACTGCCCCGAGAAAAGACCATGACTGATCTGATCTGAAGTTATTTGACGCGAATTCAACATTACGATCATTGGCCAAATGTGGATTCACCTTGAGGAATCCGTCTGTCATTTACAGACTGAAAATCTTGGGAAACACGTGATACAATTGATCCATTCATTTTATTCGAAGTTATGAGAAATGTATGAGCACTGACCCCACTGGGATCCGAACCCAGATAGGAACAGTTGATAATCTGACGCCCTAGGTGCTTTTCATAGGTGAGGTGGGGCACAAATGGAGGGAAAATCAAATGAAATTTCACGGGATGAACACAAGGATACGTCGATTCACTGGCACTTAGAATTCACTACACTTTTCAGCCGGAAGTTATTCGTGGAATTTAATTTCAATTCACGCTTGAACTTCAGTCATGTGATTTCATCAAAACCCATGAAAGAATTCAGTTATAATTGTGAATTCGCATGTGTTTGACAAACATCGATACTCACATTTCAACCTCACCCTGGCACACTGACTATCAAACAAGATGTAAGAAACTAATATTAAAAAGTCGGGGATCACTAAATGTCATGATTTACAAGTGCTTAATCGTAGACAGTGATTTTAGTCGAATAACATTGGTTCCGGCCTCGCGGTTGACGACGTTCGGAGCGAGCAAAACGGATGGTGATTGATCCGCATTCACCGGTTGATTACGATGTGCGCAAGCTACTTTATCAAGCCTCCTGTCTCCTCCAGAAATCGGTAGCCTAATTAGAAACCACCGAGATACAATGATTGATAAAAAACTCTTAACAAATGATTGCCAGACTAAGGGAAATAGCAGGGGAGCAATAACAGAGAAAAAAGGAAAGCACTGGTGGATAAGAATAGAAATGATGGTCTTTGGGATTTGAAACCATCCAAACTTTCGGTTTTGAGAGTCAATGTACGGCAGTTTGCCAGCACAGATTTGGGTATGGAGGGTGCTCCCAATACAACCAGTATCGTGTACATTTATGGTGGAGAAAGGGGTCATTTAATTATTATCTGTGGTCAAACAAGATGGTTCTATCTATGATCCTAGTTTCTTTGAGGGACGTTGACTACACAACATGCCAGATTTGCACAGCTAAGCACCTACCATATTATTATAGACCGCTGATCAATCAAAGCTCAACTAATGGTCACCTATGTTGAATGGCTTTATTAAACCAACCCAACTCGGATACAGTTTCAATGTTCGGGACAAAAACGTGCTAAAGGCATACAGTTTGAACTAAACGTTGACCTTTAGCTCGGTGATTATGAATATATCTAGTTTTTAGGCTGTTATGAATAATGGCGGAAGTTTTGCTCAACTTTTTTCGTCTCCTCGCATCATCTATGGGTTCTGAGTTACAAGGTGATGGCTGGTTCGGCGAATAGAGCCAATCGGGGACGGACGATCGATAAGACACTTTTCACCCTCCATAACTAGACATCATTTGTCTTGCCGAATTCTTCGAACAACCAAATACTTTTTAATAAAACTAATTATGATTGATCGAGCTAGGAAGAACAAGCTGGACGATTTATTCAGTTGATGGTCGGTTCAATATTCTGATTGTGGAGTCACTTTTATTCGATTTTTTTTACTGACATTCAGTTCCGAGAGGAATGATCTAAACTGAGACAGAGAAAAACTTGAACACCTTTATGAAACACCTTTATGAAATACAGATTCCTGAATAATCATTGCATGCACAATTGAATCAATGTTGGGAAAGATCAACGTCCCATTCGTTTTTAGCACAGTGTGCAAAATTTCGGGGCTGGACCGAAGCAGGTGTGTCTGTGTCTATGCACAAATAGTCCGAACTCGCTCGCCCACATTCCTCGATTTCTTTCTTTCGCGCCAATAAGTTGTTAGTCGATTGGAATCTTTTTAAAGATATGTGTACGTCCCCGATTTATCTCTAAGTCGTTCTGCGTTGAATAATCGTAGCTAATCCGGGTAGATATCACAGGATGAGTCTAAACTACACATCTGTCGGGATCGTGATTGGAAACACTCGATTGTAATTGTTGTTCCCGCATATCAGCATGATCTTCTCGATTGAATGGGGATCTCGAATCTAAATTCAGCTCCAAGTACACCACCACCCCCACCCATACACACGCTGTACTCCGTTATGGGCATATTCATCCACCAGGGAACGAATTACCACGGATCGACCGTTCCAACCCCCTCCCTCCTATTTGACTACCAAACCATTTGCGAGAAAAAAATTAAGAGCATTATTTTTTAAAGCAATTGCATATCGCATGCCAAGAAAAAACATAATTACAATTTGTAGTTATAGGGGCCACTTCACAGACAGTAGTAGGAAGAGATCAACGGAGAAATCACAGTGCTATATAAACAAAACGTTCATACTATTTCCAATCAGTCCGGACAAGGAATAACTAACTGTTAAGTGCTCTTGCGAAAACACCACATTACCATTCCACCAGAGTTCTGAGGTCACAATTGAACTGTGAACTGTTTAGGTAATTGAGAAACCGGCAAAATTATTTCATATAAACAAATGTGTAACTTGAATAGTTCATCCTATCCTTCGATTTATACCTTCCGAGAATGTGTTCAGAATTGGCGCAACGGTACGGTGCAAAGCGAATCGCGAGATCTTAATGTGCACACGCCAAGTCTGATCGACTCGTAGTGCGATCCACCTATACTGTCCAAGCTTGGATACACCAAAGATAGAGAACCAGCCACCACCGGAGGTGAGGTGTATTGATTGACAGAATAAATTAATAGTCGTGTTTATTTCATTATATAGGGACCGAATTCATAGATTTTTTCTTTTTGTATCGAGTACTATCGAGTACTACTGTACGTATAAATTCTCCAGTCTTAGCGATCGTTGGCGAATGTGATCACAAAATGGACGGAACAAATAACAAACAAATTAATCAACTCGTTATTGACAGACTGATAAGTCATTCACATCGATAATATTGAATGACTGTTGCCTGGATGCATTCGCGATTTTTCACTTGGTTTACAATGTGTTTGAATCAAAACGCGTCACTCAGATTAATGCAGTGCTTTGATCCAAACAGACGTTTTTGACAGGGTAACTGATAGTGACTGCAATCTATTAGTGTGAAAAAGGACGCAATAAAATACTCCCAGATATTTACGAAAGCTCTTGTGTTATGGTCCCTGTTGGGAATCTGCCTTGAAATCAACTGTGAAGCTTTAAATTGGACCCCGTAAAGCAGGACCCGAGAGCCACACGATTAATGACGATCGCATTGAGCGCATGGCTAGATGAATTGAGCGATGGTCTGGAGAACTCCATAAAATTATATATTGTGTTATTTTGGAAGCTTCGATTGATGAACAAAGAAAATTTATAAACAAATTGTTTTTTTTGTAGTAATAGAAATAAGCACGAGTCATGGACTACGAATCACAGTCACAAATGAAGCTCAGAATCGCACTGACAATCGTGCGCTTTAATCTCCCGTGACCGAGATGCAACAAGAAGGCCACAGAAGTAGCGTCCAGTTTATTATTGAAAACCAATGGGATTAAAAAATACATACAAATAAATGTCATTAATTAAACAGGTCTTTGCAAATAGCCTGTATGCATTCTGAACGGCACGCAGCTTCCGTTTGAACCGTACAGCTTCTGATTGGTCGGCATTATTAGCCTGTGGTTTATTGTCCAGAAACTGTAATGCGTTGCACCGTGGCTGGCATTAAAGCGTAGGCTATGATCATCACAGTTTCACTGGACCGTTATGCGTAAAATCTGTTGCAAATATTATGTTGTGCTCAATATTGTATCTCAAAACAAGAACGGCCAGGAAAATGGCCATTCTCGAGCCGCCGTTGCAGTCGAATTAGATCTCATCGCAATGAGGATCTGAATATCTACTTTTAGTAACTGTACTTCACATTGTTCAATAGAGGATCCTGATATCTTTAAGATAAGCCAAATTAAGTAACAAAGTATGTATCCTTTGAATGGAATGCGTGCTATTTACTTCAATTTATGAAATCACTCATTGGGTAGCAACAAGGCAAAAGAACCAGTTTTCGTGCTCCATTCTTTCGATCGATAAGATATACTCAACCCTGTGCCTACAAAAGCCTTTCGGATAATATGTTCTTGATATTCATTTTCTTTCTCTACAGAAACCTCACTGATACTGATAAAAATGCGGGGTTCATCAGAAGCGCCAGTCTACCGCGCTGAGCTGAACAATATATGAGTTTAAAAGACGATACTGCCTGAACAGCTGGGAAGCGCCATGCACCTGTTTCAGTTTTGCTGGGCCTTATCAGCAGCTCATGAATCAAGTGACCCAACTAAGGAGTGGAATGGAGCACCGGGGTGGAGGGGGCTTTCCATAAATGAAATAAGAGCACATACTACCAGCTTGATTGCCGGGTAGTGGATCAAGTTGTTTTTCATTTTCGTCCATACACGATGTAGCTCAATCCATCTTTGCAAATATCTAATGTCACTCGTAGTATCTGTGGTCACAATTCGATCGGGAACACTCTGAGCCTAACTACCTGATGCTAAGAAGTAGTGAATGATTTCATTCCCGCTAACTGTACATTATCTTATCGCATTTTTATGTGCCTGTTTTCCACGAAACACTGACGATCTTAATTTGATTGAAACAAAAGGACCAAGGGTGACAAATAGGAAACGTGTTAATCGCTGCGTATACCAAAATCACATCCGTCTAGAGCTGAACAAATGAGATATCTGTTTGTTGCAAATCACGAGGTCACAGTCTACAACTCGCGCCTCGTCTTGCTATCTCATTGAACAGGTGATAAGTAAATACGGATACCCGAATGGTTATAAGAACTGATTGGAAGAAATGATCCCCCGGAACATGTGTATTTGTGTGTGCCCCTTATGTTGCAAACGTGAACGGCGAGCCGATGAACCATCCTCTTGTGTGGTTCACGAAATCAACTATACTCGTGACTGAAGCAGGATGGCAGATTCTATGCTCGTACTCACTGGAGCATTGTAATATGGATCATTTCTATTTTTTCATAATCGGAGAAGCAGGGAATGTCTCTCTCTGTTTTCGTTCTCCTAAAATGAATGCGTTAAGATTTAACAGGGGTGAAACATGCACCGTACTTTGTGTCCAATGATCTGCTTATTCATCGCCAGACACTACTGAGAAAACATGTACAGCTTTCTGTCGGAGCAACAGTAGTGATATTACCCGAAGCGGACTGGTACAATACCATATACAGTGGGCTGAAAACTCAAAATTGAAGCCCAATCGGGAAGGGTTGTCCGGGAGTTGGGGCCACACATACAATCGGTATGCTTACCAGTCCCAACAACTGTACAGTTTGCGCAAAACTGTTCAAAGTTTTGGGCAATATGGTGATGTTACGTTAAGAATCAATTTCTAAGTATCCTATCTCTTAATAGTTGAATGATTTAACATTCATGATTCCCCCAAGCACAAAACGACTATGCATCCCCTCCCTCCCTCGCTTCCTGCACAGAGGAGAGCTTATGATGAGAGGCTTGAAGACAGTACAGAATTATCAAACGATGACGGAACGCGCCTTCACGGATTCACGAAAGTCCATCAAAATACAAACTGGTGGTTCACGTTGGGCAACTCCGTTAACGTGACGCTAAACTATTTCAAATCTACAGTTGTTGCGTGCGAGGCCGCAGGTACGACGGAATGACCCAAACGCTGTGCTGTTCAGGTGTATTGATTCAAAAACGCGGGTATGGATATTCGCACTCATCAGGCACAACAGATCGGTAGTATTTGGTCCAAACCCGTCAGCCATGTGTGTCAGTGTGTGTAATACATACAACGCGAACGGAAGAGGCCACGGGTACCGTGAAAGGGTGAAATGTCTTGAGCACACAGGAATACAAATGAAGAGCTAAAGTAATAATTATATATATATATATATATATATATATATATATGTAGAGAGAGAGAGAGCGCGCGATTGCACCAACTCGTTTTGTTTTTCAGATGAAGCCTGTGCAAATACGATCAACAGGTATACCACAGTGTCCATTGATCGATAGAATTGTCAGTTCGTCAAACCCTGGCGCCGATAGTGATCTGATCCGAGGGAAAATGAATGAACCACATTCTCTACGCTAATTAGGAATCATATATCCGACAGGAACATCGACGGAATAATCGAAAGATCATCAGTCGTAACTCTCCATTCGAGGCTCAAGCACAGTGTTAAGCGCTTTTCACTAATAGGTGATCAATAATTCTGGAACAAGGATGAGAAACAGGGCTTGATTTTAGTCATCGATGAGTGTAACAATCTGAAGTGTTCAAGGACACACGCACACATCTTCCATCTACCGTGTCATGGAGATATCAACATTCGGACAGGGTGATCAATTCAATAGTCGAAGTGTCTGTGTGTGTGTCTCTGAGGCAAACATCATCTTAAATTGTGCATCAGTTCAACGCACTGATCTCGCTTAATGATGCGAACCCTAGTATCGATTATCACTGTTACTAAATTAAGTAGTTTATTGAAAATTAGATATCAACTACGCAGTCAAATGTGTTATGTTCCGAACCCCAATTGGCGCGGACCTGGATCAACATTTCAAGCACCAGTGCTGTTTGCCTTCCCTCCATTACGAAAATAAATCCGAATCGGCCCAATTGACTGCATGTTGACGTGGCCCAGGTGTGTTGGAGATGACTAACCTTAGCCATGACATTTAACTTTGACTAGAGAATGCTCGTGAAACGTTTGTGATATCAATTTTGAAAAGATAAATTTGGCTTCCTCTGACCAGAATCGTCATTTCATGAAAGTACTCGTTTCGACCAGGTCCCCATGAAGTTTTGCACTAACGCCATGATAACTATATTGCACCACCCCGTCTCCCTAGCTTCCACTTCAGGAAGCGAAACAGCACCCGAACGGAAAGTAAAAAAAAAATAATTTTCATCAAACTGCTTTTATTTTCTTGTGAAGTTGTGCTGTGAAATCACAATTTTTACCTCGATTAACATGTAGCCTCCCAGTCTCCACGGACTTTGCTCAAGGAAGCCAGTAAACGAACGAGTTTACGGTCCATTGCGTCTAAAGCCTCCAGATACCTTCTCGGCATACTTTGTGTGCGATTTCAAATATTATCTCTGACAATACTACTGCATGTGGCAGTTGAAAAAAATTATAGTTATTGTTTTGTAGAGTAAATTCTTTCATTCTGGTACACCTTTCGAGTGAGACTGACCCAGATGTTTCCCATAAGGTTCAAATCTGGGCTGCACCCAGGCCACATCATTGTTTTGATCCCACTAAATAATAACCAGCATGTCTCCAGCCGTTTGACCACGGATAAACACATCGCGCGCTTTCTCGATTGATAAATAACCAACCTTTGGTATTGTTGAATGGCATTTCATCGATCCACTCCGTATACGATTAGCGGGTCACATCAACCTATGCATGGAGAACAAACTAAACGCTGCGAAATTCACCAGACGAGAGAGAGAGAGGCAAAGATCATTCGAAAAGTTATATCGATTATGAATGCACGTACTGACACAATGAAGAGGAATTCATTTAGGGGAACAATGAGTAAGACTGAAAACGGGTGGAGGAAGGGGGCCATCGAAAGAATTCACAAAAATACAACGGAAAGGTCATGAATGGGTATTCTACTGCTAATTTCCTTGACTTTGAGAATAATATATGAGTAATTTACAATCTAAAATATACACACACTGTCCACCATGTATACCACGTGGGAAAAATAACAAAACTAGTTATATTTGAGACAACTGAAGACGAAAAAATGCTTATGGAGGTTCTACTGGGACCCGAGTGCAGAAAAAAAACGAGACAAGGAATTCTTGATTTGTGACGAACCGGTTCGCGCATCACACCACGCAGACTAATGTGAACGACACGGGAACAGAACTCATTTTGAGCTAACTTTGCATCGAGATGACACATTCTAATCGGCCGGCCTATGGCTCACAGTGTCCGTTCAAATGAAACAAATGTGGCGGATAGCGGTCCCAGTGTAAGCCAGAAAAGCCGTTCTTCCCTAGGGACTGGGAACTATCACAGGACGACAGCAAATTTCAAAGACGAAGAACATCATGATCGATGCATTGCGAAACAATTCCATGGGGGATTGGAAACTGTCTCAGTTAATTGCCTCAGTTTTCCAGCAGAAAAAGAGAAAAACGCGAAAACCATTGAAGATTTTCGTCTAGAACAGCTCTCACGTGTTCGGTTGTGTTTATTTAGGATAAATGCTTATTTTTGCATTGAATATGGATCATGAGGCTATACAGTTGTTTCACCCAATGGGTTGAGTTGAAATAAGGCCTAGACAGGAATGTGGGATGGTTTGAAAGCTTGGAATAACCTCACACAGGGCTATGTCCTTTGTATATTTGTAAATTCCTTGTAAGAAACAGTTAAACAGTAGATGTTGTGTATGTACTACTGATTTCAAAAGAAAATAAAGTTGATCAAAGCAAAGAGTGCTCACAGTTTCCCCATACATTGGATCGGAGTACGAAGAAGATAAATCAAATGCAGCTGTGGACAAATCCAGAAACACAGATCACAGAGAGAGTCATTCATGGCAGTACTACTGTACCTAGCGATGTACGATGAATGATTTGCGTGAGCATGGGTTAAGGGATAGAGATCAATTGGATTATTTGCCATTTGAATCCTATGCGCTGTAATATTTAGAACTGAATTTTTGTCATGGAATGAACACTGAAACTGAAAACGGCTCTTAAGCTGCAGGCCTCAAAAACATATTCCAAAATTTTGATACATCAAGATTGTATGTTTTAACTCCTTTTTGAGTACGTTATAAACAATGGGAACGAGCAACAGTTTTGTTTATTTTGCAACAAGTGATTATTCATGTTGCTTGGAAGCAGATATCACTGACTAAAATCCCATGTCGCAATTTCTTGGACTCAATTTCTTCCGAATCCTCGTGAGTGCCACATAGTAGGAGATTGACAGTAGCACATACGAGCCTTAGGCAAATTGATTTGATCTCAATATGAGCTATACAATTTACGTGATATCACAGGAATGCTTATTCGACGATATTTAATCTGCGCTCAACTATATCGGTCTCCGAGTCGCGTACTTTGTTTTTTTGCACCTCGGTGTTCAGTTTTGGCCATGCGCAGTTTTGTTTTGGAATTTTTTGGAATGAAATGGTAAGCTTTGTTCTTACATTATTTTTATGGGCCATATTGACCCTTACATTCGGTCTTTCTGATAGAACAAATATGAGTTTGTTAAAAAATATAGAAACGGAAGTTTAAGGAAAACAATAAGGGTAGGATTCCGTACTTTTGTTGAGTACTGTACAGTTATTGATACATTTATTACAGGTGCATATTTGTATTCATGATAAAATTAAGATGAAGCATCGTTAGTACAAATTTAACATGTTCCAGTTTTTGACTTTGTGAATTCGCAAGTGCCAGGGGCAGTGTACGTGTGTGTTGTCGACTATTGTAGAGTATTTCACTACTTACAAAATGTGTCAAGCCAATGGGGATTAGCAAAGTCCCGAGATATGAGATTCTCTCTCTCACACACACACACCACCACCATCATCATCACCAAAGTGAATACGAGACCTGTGGATTACCATCGGCCAATACAATAATATGCACTAATGACCATTCTGCGTGCCTCCAAAAGCCTCAGTATGGTCGGGTATGGATTTCTTGGGTTGCTACTAGTCACTCTCCCCTTGCACCTCACGAAATGCTCCCATACGACCAAGCGTCTCAAACAGCTTCTGCCGAAAACACACTACTCACCGCTTTTTTGATGGAGGTGTTTTTTCATTTAAATTACGAGGAAGAAAACCCAATATCTGAGGCTATAACCGAATCGGTGAACCACTAGTGAACCACCTTTGGGAGTTGGCTAAAAACCTGATTATAAACCACCCAAGAAGGTGTACGATCTACGCACACATATCTTCGTGATTGCGGCAGTGGTCACCGGCCGTTTGGGCATTGAGATCTAATGGGCATCTTGGACATCTGACCCGTCCTAAGGGCGTATGATCCGATGAACTGGACACCTGCCCCCAATGGATTGCGGGTTGTCTACAGCGCCCCACTACCTCGCGAGCGAGGCGTTGGTTAGCAGAAGGCTCCGGTTGTTAACTCCAAAAAATTGGAGATAATGGATTGATGGATTGATTAGTAGTATATATCTATTTTAGACTCTCTATACAGAAGAATGAAATCCTCCTCCTTTCTGATTGAGTCCATTACGGAACGGTTTACAAATCCGCTGCCTTTACGAAACTACATTACACCATATATGGATATCCGAAGAAAGACAGAACTACCAAAACAGGATGAGCACTTTACAAAGTAAAATCTATCCATGTACTTATAATATTAATGATTGCATTGTATTTGATGAGCCTTGTTCTGAGCTGGTGATATAAGAATCCCATCTGTGCTAGCCATACCCACAATCTTACAGATTGGAGGCAAATGGACGGGAGCCAGGAATGGACTGCGATTCACACAAGCTTCCCATAGTTACTGCTGAATGTGTCGGCATCATATTCCACGCTTGTCACTGTTAAAAATACTTTCCATTATAATAACTCTGCTACAGGGAAGGGTGCACAGTTCGACATCGCAACAGATCAGGACATTTTATCACACCAGCTACCATTGATGATTCAGTCTATCATCATTCATATGTAGGTAGCTCTAGGGGCATTTTAAAGGGATAAACAGATAAAACTGTCCAGCTCAGTGAAAGCATTAGCAACTCCAATGAAGTGGGTGGACCTCCCAATTCGATAATTATTTATATTTCTTGAGAATGATGATTTTTATGGCACAAATCGTTTTGATTACGTTCCTTTGTTAAATGAATGCATAAATCATCTGATTTATGTGACAAATTACCTCTTTATAAGACAAAGTTTGCTGCTTCCATTTTTGGATGAACCGCTCTCTCAATATCTCACAGTGCTCGTACCGATTGATATGTATGCGAAAAATCCGCGCATCTGTTCCGAGCCATGGATGAAGCAAACAAGCGTGAGACTTAGGCTAAATTTCTTTTACAAATGGGAAAATTAGAACTGAAGGGTCACCATGGTCGTGAAGCAGTACGTTCGTGACCGAGCTGTCAAGTATCGTATCCCATTTTTCAGACAACAGTCTCTTTTTATGATTGCATCATAAATGCTCCTATCATCAAATGGTATGCAACAATCATCCAATCGTTTTCTCTGAATAGTTTTTCACTCAGCTACATGAGGACATCTCAAACGAATCAATCAATGAATCACTCATTTTATCAATTACTGGCTTTTAATGCCAGTTGGGCAATGCATAGTTTCGAAAGTCGAACCTTATTCAACAGGGGAGCGGGTGGTCAATAGAGGAAAACAAGACTTTCAATTCGTCAGTTATCATAATTATTCCTGAACAAAGGACACAACAGTGCAGGCGAGAATTTTTAAATTCCGGAATCATCGTTGCATCTCTGTTGGAACTTACTGCAGAAAAAAATAGTTATTATATTATAAGGCATGACCATTTAACATGGTATCATTTCTTTCTCCCGTTTAAGGGTTTGAAAGTTTGGCTTCAATCCATTACAAACGAAGCCTCATGCGTGCATTTTTTGAGCGAGCTAGGAGGCTGTGCACTTCGGATAATGTGGAAAGTGAACTAACTCAGACCACGGAAGTTCTGAAGTTCAATGGCTACGCTGAAAAGTTCATACAAAGGTACAGAGAAAAGCCGAGCCCAAGCCCTGAGAAATGCTAGTGCCACTATTCAACTCCCTTTCACAGGTGATGAAGAGGCAAAATCATATGAAGACGGCTGGTGGTGACTGTAGCTCGCACGTACTTTGCTGCAAATCCGGTCGTTCGGCTCTTAACAACCCAGATTCTAAAGCCCTTGGTAAAATTACCGCTCCCCCTGTCCCCTAAATCGTATGTAATCTGTGAATTTCAATTTGGATGCGGAGCTACTGACTTGGGCAGAACAGAAAGGCAAATGCGTCCTCGAGTAATTGAACACATACGGGCACGTTCCGGATGCAAGCGAGTGAGATTGCGCGCCAGGCCGTCTAGCCAGTCTCACAGACCACCTGCTTCATCAGTTTCTCGCCATCTACTGTTGACTGGAAANGGCCATAGAAATCAAGCGCCGAAAGCTCCTACTGTGTCAGCAGAAGGATGTCTACATCAGTCTGGCATTTCCATGGTGACCACGTAAGCGGAAGAGTGAACTGATACCATGTTAGATTACCATACCTCGGGGTGTACAAACTATTTTTTCTAAGAATTTGAGCTGACTATCCTTCGGGCTTCACCTTCACGCACAATCCTCAGTTTATCGATTCGACCATACACTCGGAAGCACTGGACTTGAGTTTTGCTCTTAATAGAGCTCATCAGTAGTGCATATCCACCGTCCTGTCTGGGATCTGAATTCCGGACCAAACGACACCGGAATCAAGTCGTGCTTGCTTGCAGTGTAGTGTTCTTCGTTTAAGTTCAGTTCGGGAAATACTTGTTTCACACGCAATCTTTGGCTTGTGTTTGTGAGTCGTGTTGTATACGTCATTGTAGGAAAACGCAGTGAGCAGTTAACTGTCTATTGGCAGTAGCAATCACTGCATTCAGAACACGGCCACATCTGCAGACACGTCCGTGAGCAAGCTGGCAGACATACCGGCAGACAACATGTGCAGGCATTACATGCTGTTGGGCTGGCTAGTCAGGTAACACAGAATCAATCACCGAGGGATGTTTTGCCCAGTGACCTTTTATTGTTCGTTTCAAACCCGGAGAATTTTCTCCAAGATTTTGTGAGTATGGGAAACAAGACACAGGAAGATTTATTCGTTTGGTGATAAAGGATCTCAAATGTTCAAATCTGAGATTTTTTCAGTTACATCGGAACACTCAGGATATCACTTTTTCATATTGTGGAATTTTAACTTCCAATGACTTTGCCAAAACTTACTATGCATAGTCAGGAGGAGAAAGGTTGGGACAGATTTTAGTCACACAGAATTGGGCATCATTTGAATATCTGAGAGCCAACGTTTTGGTTGCCACCTTACACGATCAAAACCCTGACTTTTATTGGTGTTGACAGTTCAAGAATGGCGCCTACATCGGGTTCTATTACCACTAGGGTTTCCTGGTAAACAAGGTCGTGTAAAAATTTGAAACTGGTTATTTTTGAGTATCTTTGATGAATTAGAGTACAAAGTTGTTTGGCGGTGAGTGTGGGGAGAATATAACAGTATTAATTGTATCTTTTACAAAATACATTCTATTTTATGTAGTGTTATCTTACCACGACATGCTGTTCCACACGAGGTAAACGCACTTATGTTACGTGTCATTTTCTGCGTTACATTATGATTTTATCTACACACAATTATAGATAAATTTCAATGTTTATTCACTTTGAGTTATTTTGCAAATCAGTGGGATCACCAATTCAAACAAGTAAATGTTTGGAAAGGTTTGAGCAATGTACAGATTCAATTCTATGATTGTTTGTATATGTCACTGTGAGATGATTACTGTCCAGTTCGATTATGGTGACTTCTGATAGGTTCGTGCAGTCTTATGGCAAGAATTATGTTGTTCTCATATGACCGTCGGATTCGCCACAGCTTAACTTCATTGTAAATCGCTTTCTCTCCATTGGACAACTATCTTAGAACATATTCCCATGAAGACACTACTCGCTTACTTCCAAACTAACATAGTTGTCGGAAGTTGTTGAAATATCACGTGAGCGCTAAGCTGTTGTCACGTGTTCACCGATTCCTGTAAAATCTATTTTTTCTACTCAGGACAAAAGCGAGTCTTTTCTAATATTGTCATAAAAGATTTGATTCGACTGAAAAACGTTTTTTAGATAAAGATGCGCACATAACTGTTCAGTTCATCATTCATTAAAAAGTGATATCCATATGCAACATTTCCCATTCTGGTGGTAGCTGCTCTCAGTTTCACTTTGGTCTACTCAATGAAGCTTACGTTTCCCTCCTGTATATTTTTGATATGGCTCACGAACACAGTACTTTCCAGAAGTCATTTTACTGTACCCGTATCTTGTTAAGGTGTGACTGATGCGAGGGACATATGCTTCGAAATAGGGGGAAATCGCGTCAACCAGTAAATCGATACTATTGGTACATCAGTTTGGGTTGGTCAAAGGAGTTTACGAAAACTGCGAATTGTTGGCATCCAGTGAGTGACTCCAATCACCTTTGGAAAATGACAAAACGAATTGATCAAATTCATTACACACGCAAACGTTATTCCATTTCTGGGTCTGTCTAATCTGATTTGGACAGTACGGTATGACCACTTCTGAAAAAGCTACTTTATTTTCAGCTACGAGTCACGACAGGTTGTGAATGAATAAAAACAGATGGATTAGGCTTGGCAAACCATCCAGTGGAATATATTTTTATTCAAGAATATGTGTTCATCGTCAACCTAAGAGGCAAATTGCACGATCTTCAATCGAGTTGATGGATTGCAACAGGTTCATTTTCATGAGCCGGAAAAAGCTGAAGCCAAGCCATAGTAGAACAAAAATTTTAATGCTACACAGAGAAATGGAAGGTGAGGGAGTTATACATGATCGATTAGCATGGAGGTGATCCCAGTGGAATTCGAACTCAGGCATGGACACCGCTTTGTGCAGCGTATACTCTATTAACTGAGCTACGAGGCCAAATCAACCATCTTTCCATACTTAGATCACTACATTACTACAGAGTTATATGGGACCTATCAGGCAGCGTATAAGCTGAATGAATTTTAATCACGCCATACTACTCCACTAATGAAAATTGAATCGTTTTAATCGCGTATTGTATGAAAAGACATCAGTCTGGTCGTTTCGCCCAATCATTCGCTCAGTCAACTAATAAGTTATGAGATTTCTATGAATCATTAGCCAAACATTTTACAGCGTTCACCACTAAATGAACCGCATTGAGGTTATCTTTGTCAGGCTATCCGGCTGTGGTGAGGGGTAGAACACTCCGGGTCCAAGTACTGGGAGAGACAGGCTGACAGTTTCCAACAGCCGCAAAAATGCTATGCAAGGATTGCTGTTGATCATTAAAATAAATCATTTTGTGCAATCGGATATACTTACCGCCGAAATCGGATACCATCCGCCACTTTGTGTCTCTATCATCGATTCAATTTGCAAAAGGGTTGTTTGAAAAACTTCGGTCTTTTTCGCTTGCCTGTGCCTATTTTTTGCGTACATTTTACATGAAATTTACTATATTCGGTATAACTTGAGACAATTCTATCAACTTCGACAGTCAAACCACCATCATTACCACCATGAAGCAAACGGCTGTGGATAAGCTCGATGAAGGTCGCCTACAGTAACCTTGAACTGTATTAGGACAAGTTTGAGTGCTGTCATTCAGAGGAGGAGATAATCGAGAGGTTGAACAGCTGATTGTCTTGTCATGATAGAGACGCTAAAAGCCAGTAGACCTGGTCTGCATAACAGGTGAGTGGATGCCCGAACCCCATCGTCTGACATCATGAGTCATTTTCAGCGGTGGCCCTGACCACCGAACAAAGTGATCCCGAAACGAGCAATCGGGGAAGCCTGATACGAAGAAGTATATGAAGGAGTCTCCCTGAAGACATGTTCTAATTTGACTTCCTGTTGGTTTTCTTCCAACTAATGCCTACCACCTCGCTAAACATTGATTGCACTTCAAGAAAGTCTAGCCTGTAGCATGTGTTTCCACATACACACACATCAACTGTCAAAGGCTACTGAGGTCAAGTTGTTGTGCCAGTTTGCGATAACCTAAAATAATGCAATTTGTTGCGAACATACTCGAGGCTCTCTCAAAGTAGCGGAGTTGACACGAAAGCGCAACTTGGTGTCCCTCAGCTCATACTCCAAATAACTCAAATCTATACGAAGCTGAGCAGGTGACGAGCTGCAATCAACAGACGAAGCGTTATACAGATAACGGAATTGCGAGGAAACACTGGAAGACAAGCCTTCAGTGGCTCTGGGCTTATAACAAATCTGCAAAACAAAACAAGAGTTAAGATGTAAGCACTCAGGCTGAAATACAGCTGCCATAATCAAGTTTTACAGCGCTTCCTCTCGTTACTTCCTGCTCGGTTCACGAACAGATTCGTGTAAGTTAGTGTGGAGAGTTGTGTTTGAACACTAATTTCAATGACTGTGCATGCCATAGTAACACTGGCCGAATTATCGAGGCACAAACACACTCAGTCATTCAAAAACAGTCAACGCTAGCGATTACGGTAGAAAAACTTCAGTCAAATCTTAATAAGTGATTGGTTCATCCAGATGGCTTTCACTGCCCTAGCGACAAAATATTTGCTATCGTCTTTCCAGTTAGCGTACCTCCATACAGATGTCATGCAAACAGTAAAATTGAATTCATCGGTATTTACTGATTACAAGGTTCGCCTCAAAAAATTGGAAACGTGTCATGGTCTAAACGAATAAGATTTGCTGATTTTGAAAATATCTTGATTTAAACAATAGTTAAACAAACGAATCACGTGGTATCATATCCCAACAGAAAAATCAATTAATTTATCATCTGTGCAATAGGTCACAAATTACCAAATGGTAGTTAAGAATAATAAGAATACGAATAATTGTAAACAGTACTAAAATGTACTAATAGCAATATATTGGAGAAACCATTGTATAAGTATTAATCAATAAAACTTACCGAAATAGAGTAATGAACAAGGTTGAGCCCATGGAGTCCCCTGAGTGTACGTTGCTTCACAACGCGCAATCCAAAAAATGTTATATCATACGACATAACCATCGGAATGTATTCGTTTTTCTCAGGTTTCTCATCGATAAGGCTAAAAATAAATGACTCTTTGTTTTTCACTTTTTCAGCATAGCCAGTAAAGACCACAACGGCTGAAAGTTTGATTTGATTGGTAGGATCACAGTGGAAAACATTTTGATATTCAGTGCACGCAGAGAGCACAAAACGCGCTCGTTTGATCTCTAGGTCACAAGTCACCCGATAAACACAGAACTGAACCGAACTGCAATTCACAGATGGCAGAACGACAAAAATTTGATTTCTTATCGCATAAACATTGTCCAGAAAGATAAATATTCACCAAATGTCACTTGTTTGCCCTTTTTTATCAGAGTGACAAGATTGAAAGGAAAACAACTGCGGGTGAAAATATGAATGCTGAATAACACTAAAGCGGTAGATCGAAAACAGAACTGAATCAATGCCTGATTCCTTAAGCTGTTATTTTTTTTCCATCAAACAATTTGAATTCTCAATATGCGATTAAATTACTAGTGAAATCCCTCATTTCTTTTTCGGTGAAGCCAATCAGCACCCTAATCCGTTGATCCCGTGCAACGGAATGTTGGTAAATAATTATTAGTTATTTAGTCAAGAACACAAGCGCCTATCAGTGCGCTGTCATCGATAATGAGGACAATGCACTCGGCTTGACGCAACTAGTCCCAGCTGCTGTGTTTGCACACACGCGTAAAAGCATCCTTTTTCCGCCTGTCAAAGCAAAATTTTCAAATTCAAACACATCCACGGTCCAGACAATGCAAAATGGAAATGTTGCCTGGTATTTTTAAGTTGACATTTATTTTGTGGTAGGTAGCGGGGCAAATGCCATAATGTAATGCGGTTAACTTTCTACGGAAGAGTTATTCGAACGGAGGGAGTGAGTGCGGAAGGAAAGTGGTGGTAATGAGTATGCTGGTGAATGAGATCATTTACGCAAACCAAATTTAGGGAATGACGATGCGAGAAGGCAAACTTTTGAACAACATATTGACCAAACATTATGAGATTCATTCAATTTATGACAGGACGGTTTGTGTATTGACTGAAGGAAAAAGAGCACTGCATAACTATTTCTTTCTTGTTAGGACTCTTTTGGCAAATGCATAAATCGAATTCAATAACCAAAATAGATTATTTAAAAGTGCCCACAAGCACGCCTGACAAGGAGTGGACAACTGTCTTGGGAACATGAAGTTAGCTGGGAAATACAAAACAATGGTCATACATTTTACTTGAGGAAAATATATTTTATTCATGCTGGCTATCCAGCTGCGGACTGATATTTACCATCATGACTGGCAGTTTGATTACAAGTGTTTGTAATATTCAGATCTCACTTACAGTATTTACGCTACAGTGAGAATAAGTAAAGAGTCATACATCAATTGAACAACAAAAATCCGGTCCTGTGATATCACAAGTTGATGGGTTCTTAAAACCAAAAGAGAATTTGTTCTTTGTTAAATTCAAAATTGAGTTGAATCAGAAACAAAACAATATTTTTAGTTTTTTATTTAATATACAAATATGCAACAAATTTCAGGAAGTGATTTTGGTAGACTACGGCACAATAACTTTATCGCTCCCCGCTCTTCCTCTCTTTCTTTGATCCCGCTCAGTGTGATTTAGCAGAACGTGATTAGCCTACAAATGAATTTGCACTCTGATTCAAACAATAAACGTGGTTCGTGATTTNGATTTGGGGTGATGTATTCACAATGATGAGCGGTGAT
This sequence comes from Echinostoma caproni, assembly GCA_900618425.1. NCBI lineage: Eukaryota > Metazoa > Platyhelminthes > Trematoda > Plagiorchiida > Echinostomatidae > Echinostoma > Echinostoma caproni. The sequence goes on from UZAN01040307.1 coordinate 42,825, forward strand.
GGTGATCAAGTGGTTAAGTTCATTTACTTTGTGACCCGGAAATCCGGAGTTCGAACCGCTCCACCGCTGCCCATCCTTCCCTATTTCGGTGCTTTTTCAAACAGTTCTTATGTGGCTGTGGCCCCCCTTCCTGAAAAATGACTGTACATTTATATACTCCAAAAATAAAATGGAAGTAAAAAGACATTTTTTATTGTATCGAATTCTGAACACCAAATGGATATTTCTCATATTCATTATCTCAGTAAAACTCTGACTCTCAGACCTCCACCGAGAAAACCGATGCCTTATCCACCTAGACGTCGCATGGTAGATTATGTTTATCTGGGCTCTGCTCCACTGCGATTGAGTTTCTGGCACGCCCTGAAAATTAAGTCAAGGCCTTTTCCGAGAGTTATTCGATTTTCTTTTCTTCCCAGCTTTCTTTGAAACTGTACTATATAGTTAACTGCAGGTAATAATAGAACTCGTGCGATACCATAACTTTCATCGCAAACCTCTCAATGCCTAACAACCGGAGCCCCATGCATAAATTGGATAAAGTACTACGTCACACCAAGTACACACATACACAGTATTTCTATCACAGCATCTATTCATTTTGAGAGTATTTTTACCGATCGAATGTCTTACAAAAATGCGCAAATTTTCCAGTTCGACGATTATACCATAATTTGTGCTTTTTCTTTTCGCAGGAAAACCTGAAAACAAGTCACCGGATTTAGGCGCAGTTCAAATACATTGCCTCTCCCATACATATGTATCATACACATAATAACAATTGCCTTATGATTAATCAAGGCTTGAACCAGGTATGAAATTACACTGTTTTTGTATGTGGGAGCTGATATTTGGTGCTAGTTTGAGGATTTAACATGGCTTCATGATTTCGAGATGCAGGCAGCACCCTTGACCACGTGTTATCCTGTCAATAAACGTATCGCAAGCATCTACAGTACTGGTCGAATGGAGTTTCATTATATTTATTACTTGTTTTAATGCTTTATGTATGGGCAATAATTTATATCTTGTCTACTGGGTTCTAAGTAGTTTCTAGGCTGCATAATTATCAATTAAACGTGCGTGACCTTGGCTGCTAAGATTAAACGATCTGAACATGAGAAACGCAAACTTTATCAAGTATGAAAATGCAATATATTCTAATAGGAATAAATCAAGAATTATCCCAAATTATTTCCATAAACCCCTGCCACCTCGGATATTTGTTATGACGCAATTTTGTATCCGACATATAATCCATTATAGCAACTCTATTGAATAACCAAATGGAAATGTTTCATAACCCGGGGAAATTAAGACAAATGAGGTTTCTTATCAATAATCTATGTTTGATACCTAACTCACTGAATTTGAGAAATACCACTTCAATCAAAGTCAACCTTGAATTCAAGGTCATTTTTGTGCACAGCTTTGAATGTTCGTATTGTTGTCGCTTTAATGAAGAAAGCAGCACTCAAAACCAAAAGATCCCGTTAGCTCAGTGAAGAGGACAGAAACAGAATTGCACGAGCACACAAGCTGGGATTTTCGATATCAAATCTTGCCCAATGCTTTAACGTTACCAAAAGCACAATTTACAGGATAAACCATGGGGAAACCACAACTGTACCCGCTTGCGGAGGCCGTAAACGGAGTACATCTAAACAGGAGGACGACCTGATTCGTATTACTCTGAAAAAACATTGCCGAAAAACCTTGTCGTCTATCCAACGGGAAGATCTTCCCAGCCATTCATATTCCGTTTTGCAAAGAAGAATGAAAAAAATTTAAGATGCCTCAGGTTTCAGCTGACGTAAAGCCAGCATTGAACGCCCATCAAAAGCAGGCACGTATTGATTTTGCTCGTGAATTCAAATCTCGTCGTGGATCATTTTGGCGATCGGTTTATTTCGCCGACGAGTGTATGGTGTGCGACGAGCCTTGAAAGGCTCACAAAATACTCATTTGTGGTGAGAATTTCCCAAAAGGACTTATTCCACCAAATGAAAGAGTTTCTCACCCGTCGAGATTACTCATCTGGGCAGGAATAAAACATGGTCAGCCTTGTCGGTGGACATCAGTCAAAGGAACCATGAATAGTGGGAACTTTGTATCAGTAATTACGAAAATACCTTTTTCGGTTTAAGATGTCCGAAATCCAATTTAAGATATCGCAATATGAATTTAAGATGTCCGAGTATCAATTTAAGATGTCATGTTGCTATGTTTTCACTCTGTACTGTGTGAGGTACTATCCACATAGCAACATGACATCTTAACTTGATACTCGGACATCTTAAGTTCATAGTGTGACATCTTAAATTGATATCCGGACATCTTAAATTCATATTGTGACATCTTAATTTGAATTTCGAACATCTTAAACTGAAAAAGGTATACATGCTCGGAAGTAAAAAAATATCAACCAAAATAACTCTTTCAATTCCACGATATCAGAATAAAAGTTCAAGGGATCTGCAGAATACGTGTAAAGATCAACCAGTTTGCAGAATGCAACACGTCAGTTAATTCAACGTTCATTCAGTTTTGTATTAATGCCCTCCCTTTGTTTGACCCCCAACCCGACTTGCAATGGATGTATCTGTTGTTCAGATCACCTGCTGGTCATCTCCCCCTAGACGATTGCATATTCATCATTTGACATCAACCTATTTGAGACGTTTTAATGAACACATTGATAACTGTTCACCCACAGCACTTATGACTTTATTCGTGTTCAGCTTGATACGATATGATATAACCCATGTCCCCACAGCTGTCAGTATTCGACCCTTATTCCCGCCACATTGATCTCCTCTCCGCCGCCTCGAGGACACATTTGGTCTTCACAGCACAATGCATTTGGTGACATATAAATACAAGCAAATCTGTTTCCATGTCGGCTCTTGTGACCAGTGCCCCCACTCCCACCCCTTTTTCTATGCGAGTAAACATTACTCATTCCGCATCAAATTCTTTGCTAATTGTGCCGTACCGATTTCTCCGCTTGTTTTACCGTTCTATCGACGTCTTCTAGTTCTGTTCGCTCTTGTTTACCTATATCTATTGTCGAACCCCTATTCGTATTACCAATATAAAACCCCCGGGACTGAGTGGCTCTGATTGGTGGGTTTGCACCTTTTAAATACGTGGCTTCATTTGATGTTCCCTATTCCATGGTCTGACGGTGCCTAGCGAGTGGCCTGACTGGGTATCCCGTGCCACTTGGATTTACTCTTCCTGGTTTCTGAGCCGGATTGCGCATAACTTGAGGTATGTTGTACATATTGTCTGTTTATCCTTATCTAGTTCACGTAGATAAACGAACTCGTGTTCTATTTCCCTGGACTTGGGGGTTCGTTTTCTGCGCGTCACTCTATCACTGAACGTCGATCCGGTACAAATGGTCAACTCTTTTTTCTTTCAAACCAGAGGTAAATATTGTTTTATTGACATTTAATCCTATGCAAAATGGTATCTGAAGGACCTGAATTGACCATGATAAAATCCAATAAATTAGCGCATTTCTTTATTTGAAACAATGAAGTTTCCTGCTGTACTACACCAAATTTTGTTTGATTTTGAGGTGGAACTTTCGGACTTCAACACGTTTTGTTCCATTGTGACGATCCATATGAACGAGAACTCGTCAGTAGAGTCTTGAGAAATGTGTGATGGATATGAATCACGCCGGTTATTGTCAATACGTCTGAAGTGGTTTAAGGAAATATGGGTTAGATCTGTAGTCGATAGAGGGCAACCACCGCAATCACACACACACAGTGGACACCATAGTCAAATGCTGTGTTCCAGATGGAGAAATTTATTATAAAATCGAGCAAGCGTATGCATGCGTTGGACGATACCCAACCAAACACATCAAAAGAGAGTACGCGCCACAGAGATGGGCACATGCGTGCGCGCAGTCATGGGATAGGAGGGACCGGGAAAACGTGTCACACAAATGGTCATGTGGGTAACGGTTTATCAGTCCTGATTTGTGTAGTTCATGTCCTCCCGGCCAGAAGAGCACACGAGGAAAAGAAGTGTGGGCTTAGAGAAGGTTATCGAACTCTCCAGGGAGCAAACAAAGCCGGGTCAAACAAATGATGTTACGGAAAAATGAAGTACATTGTAGTGGGAGATCGAATTGGGAAAAAATGTTGTTTTTTTCAAAAGGTTATCGACATGCAAGTAGGATATTGAAAACAAAAGTTTATTCGTGTAAAGAGAGTCCCACGAGTTGGATCATTAACCACACTCAGGTGCAGCCAGTAAAAATGTTTGAAATCAGTGGTGGTTTATTTTTTATACAATTTGCTCCCAGCTATATGCAAGAAATTGTATTAGTGAAACCAGAAAGCAAATCATTCATGCATAGTTATTCAAACAAATGTAACTCGATTCCCGTCTATATTTGAAGTATGCAAAATTCCATAAACCTATTCAAATTGTTCGTATCAACTAAATCATGGTATCAAGCGGTCTCTAAATAACATTTTGTGATCAGGTAATCCGCACAACTGAATCCCCGCAGATTCAATATTGCATTGGGAAACGAAGGAGCTCATCTCAGCAGGAATCACTTAAACCACGATCAATGATTCGCGCCCTACAAAATCAATCGCCTTGCTTTGACCATTGCAATTTATGTCAATTCCTTGGAATTATCTTGCCGCGCGAAAGAAAGCCTTCTGGTTTTACGCTTTGGTCCGGGGTATTTGATTGCGGGACTGGGTGAAAACTGGCATTTGACCTCAAGCGCGACCTGGTGGTGAGCTTCTTTCACAATCTGCTCCCTTTTTGCACCTTGATTTGCTTTGTTCTCGTTCCCATTCGTCTATTCGATCAGGGATCTCGGCTCAATCCGTGTTTTCCGTATTTTATTTTACAGACTATTGTGTAAGGACCAGCCCAAGGGGTGAATCACCTCGTGCGGCGGACCAACTATTTTACTGTGGGAACTAGCCAACTAAATTGTAAAATCCACATTCTGTATTTAAAGTTTGAAGCTAACGAAGGACAAGGCGAGACTGTGAGTGCATCAGATGTACACACGCATCAGATTTGACAGTATTCTCTTCAGGGGGAGGGGAAGTCCGCTTAATTCCGTTCAACCAAATGTCCCACTCCGATCCGATGTCGA
>UZAN01040308.1:3843-15478 GCA_900618425.1 Echinostoma caproni
ACGGTCATCCTCCAAGCTTCACCTACACGCACTCGGGAGGCAGTCGACGCGAGTTTCGCCCTCGTTAAAACTCATCAGTGGTTAATATTTACCGAAGAGTGTCGGAGAGTTTAACTTCGAATCCATCACATAGGATGTGTATATATTCCCACTGTGATAACCAGCTCACACAAGCTGAACAGCATGGTTCAATAATGTTTTTCAGGTATCGTATTCAGTGCTGGTCTGCCAGTTCGTTTCGACTCAACATCAACGAATGAAGACTATTGGTCAACTCCAATCGAAGGCCTCACATCAAATCAGATTCGAGTTGATTTGTGACAACTGAATCTCTGTGGGTTGGTAATTTAGTTCAGTAAATGTAAATTCCGTTATATTGAAGTGAAGTAAGCCGTTGAGCGTCATTCAGATTAGTCCCGGTGGATAATACTTTGAATTATTGATCTATCGTGCCTTGGTTAGTATTGAAATGAATGTGGTGAACATACATTGCCAATGGTTCTTAACGGAGGTGAACGTCTTTCTGCTGTGAGGAATTTACCATTACACAATACAACAAATCGATTTATTTCGAATATCGGACTTCCGGCCTCTAATACAACTTCAGAATAAAAAAGCGTCAGGAAAGTGAGCGATAGCAACTGAATTACGCTAAGTACGGTATCTGATGGATCTCCTCGACGTGCGATGTTCACCTAGACAAGTAAAATGGTTGAAAGAAAACTAAAGACGATCAGATCAGGCAATCCGGCACTAAAAATAAGAAAATCTCGATCACGTGACTTAGAATTTTTTGCTTGGGGATATCGTGACCCACCTATTAAGCGGTTAGAGACAATGCATGATACTTCTGAGTATCGTAAACAATGACATTTTTTATATCTGTATGCCCCTGGGGATAAGGAAAAGTCACTGAAGTGGAACAGGTTGACTGTAAATGTAACAAAACAATTTACAGGGTTAACGGATGAAATACGGATCAATTAACATGAAACTTGTTATTACTGGTGAGGTCGATAGCGAGGCCGACCAGTCACGTGACACCCGATACGAGCGAGTTGCGGTACGATTTGAACTCTCATCACTGCACATTCGTGCATCTACTTACAATCTTTGCGCATCTACTGACATCGTTGTCTGCCTACTGTAGTCCTTTGGTCAGTTCAGTTCCTGATTGGACGACCGAATATACATAGCTCAAAGGCAACAAAAAATGATTGCACGTTGCAATTCAAATTGAATCGTTTTAACAAATGCTTTGAATCGCTTGATCCGGAATATGCCTGAACGACATATTCGGTCCCGAGGGACAGTTTTTGTTCGCAGGTGACGAAAATATCCGTTTCGTGACAAATAAGGATTGTATTAATCGCTGCTGAGTTTACATGATGAATTCGTCGTACAAGTGGGGCGTGAACTGAAAAGCTGGGAAGCACGGGCTAGTTGTTTCGACCTGGTTGGGTCGCATCAGCTTTGCGAATCAATTGATCCAACAGAAGAGTATGCTAACTAGCATGCTTAAGTTTTGTCTGTGAGGTCCCGAATTCGATCCCTAGTTGGGTCGAAGGAATCGCTCTGCTGATAACATCCAACCAGGTCGAAATAGCTGTCCAGTGCTTCCCAGCGTTTCCGCTCACGCTTCATTTACAAGACGAATTCATCATCATTAAAAATCACCAGATATCATTATGGAAGGGTGAGTGACCAGGAGAAAGGAGTTCATGGTTAAATCTACCTTGCACAATATTGATAACAGTTTTCGTCAACCGAAACAAATCTTTATAGGACCCTTTTTCTTACTGTTCGGGGTCAATCTATGTTGAAACTGAATTTGAAAATTATCTATAATTTATTCCATATTGTCACTGTATGATAAATGAAAGTGGAAAAAGCGAACACAATTACAGGTTCCCATGTGTTGTAGCTTACTTAACTACAGACACATCAAGTTCTGACTCATCGCATAGATGATGAATAATCTCATTCTTTAAGCATTGACGGGTACTCATTCACCCACGTACCTAATGTATCTCACTTCCCCCATATGAAAGGATGATCTTTATCATTTCTTGCTCCTTTTCAATGCTTCAGTAGTTGACTAGGCATAGATTTTCATCAATATTATTTTAATTCCTTACTTTATTAAATATACAAAGATATACAGTTTTTTTTAATGAAGATGTGATCGATTGAAGTTTACCTTGGGATAAACTGAAGTAAGTAATTAGGGCAGCGGTTGTGATAGAATTCAAACACACTACGCCCTCGTCCTTGTTAGAGTGACGTGTATCACCACCACCAATAACAAAAAAATGCGGTGACAAAAACCCGGCAGACATAAGATTAACTGGTGTAATATAGATGCGAAGATTGAGAAATCTCCCGATCTGTGTAACTTTGCCTAATGAATTCCCGTGCTAAACCATATTCGTTTTCCCCCAACTCTGAGAAAGGTTGCTTTAATTGCGAGAGTCTATTATTCAGTGATTTCTGTATATCTGTCGTGACTCTATTGACACTATTATTCCCTTCTGATTCGTTTGCCGTTTGCCTGTCCCAGTCGTCCGAGGAGTTCCGACAAATCGCAGCTCGCCTGTACGAGAAACCGAATTCGATCGAGGAGTTGACCGAGATGCGTGAGTGGATTACCACAATCCCAGACCGACTGGAAGAACGTCAGGAAGGTATTGACAAAGCCATGTCCGATTACGAACTCATCGATGCATTCTTCTACAATCTGTCCGCGGACGATTTCAATGCCAAATGGGTCACAATCGGATGGCCACACAAGATTCGTCAAATGATTTCACAAGTGGAAAAAACGCTCGAGGAGGACGAGGAACGATTCCGCAAACTCCAAGTGTCCGAGTCTGCTGCGTTCAGTGACAAGATTGATACATTAACGGTAGGCTGGGATGAGTGTACACGTGTTTTGTTTGTTCTCGTTCATTTAATACCATACGCACAACTGGAATTTAGGGTGACTGTAACTTCTAGTTTCGTGCATTTGAGTTTTCTTAGTTACATTTTTGTAGCCAACATGACCACAATTATGAACAAATTCACTCCCGACTTGACCTTGGTATTCGCAAATTGTTGAAAACTGAGTCTAATGTAATGGTGGTCATGAAGTATTGTTTATCTAACAAAACCTGTGGTACTCATCTCGGACCCTGAACCTTTATTCTATCTGGAATGTTATACACAGATTGACCGCAAAATTTGACAAAGAACAACGGATAAATAAATAAATATTGACGGGGAGTACTAAGGGATCCTTCTTCAAACTGTCCCAACTGACAATCGTTGGACTGATGGAGGGTTATAACTCGATTGGAAATTTTAACAACCTGACTACTTTTAAGATTTCTAGATATTCTATCATTTTTTGCAGAGATATAAATGAAAGTGAGAAAACGAGTCGGTGAGCGAACAATTTTTTTCGGATATCATACAGTGAAAAAAAATTATTAAATAACGATAGCCATTGGCTCATTTCAGGGTCAATATTCGGAGGTAGGCAGTGATGGGTGTGTGTCAGTTTGTGTGTGTGTGTGGATGGGTGGGTCGGAGGGAGTTTAATGTGACCTTTAACCACTTGGGTCAAGTGACACGCCATGTTCCGTCTTGGTTTTCACACACGGCCAAGGCAATTGGAGTGCCTGCACCAAACGCTTTTGGGCACACAGATATGTAAGAGCATGACTGCGAATATCCGAAAAAAATTATTCGCTCACCGACTCGTTTTCTCAATGCTATTATGGGAATATTCAAGCATATAAATGAAAGTTATACTAACTTCCCACAAAAAATCATTCGGAAAACTCACATCCTTTCTATTTGGCGTCCCAAAACAGAAATTGTTCGTGCCACTTTTAGACTGAAATCAGACTGATATTACGAGATTACCACGTCAATGAATTTCCGACAAATTCTTGGTCCCGAACATTATGGAATAAAATCCATCGCGTCCGATCTGTTATTACAAACACAGCTAAGTGTCTTCAACGTCATTCACATGTTAAAACAAAAAGAATAATACAACAGCACTCCAGAAATTTGATTGATGCGTACAAGTGATTATATATGCAAACACTAACGAAATGAACCGGGTTTTACTAGTTGACCTCAAACTTCCCAGTTAAGATTACACAAAACCTACCAAGTGTCCAACCTCGTATGTTCCTCGACTGTAATCCTGATGTTATTGGTTTTCTTTTACAAACAAATACAATCCAATAGATGATGGTCGCCTCGATGGCCTCGTTCACAGAGATTAGCAAAGCGCAAGAAGTGGCGAACGAGGTGAGACGCATTTACAAACAACTACTGGACGCCCAATCAATGGCCGGAACATTTAACAACCGGGAACGACTGTTTGGTATGCCGAGCACAAATGTAAGTGACCGGATTGGGCACTCGTCCAGTTTCTTTTGTATTTGATCAATAACACCTGCTCTATGAGTTGTGCTTGCGTCTATATTAAAATGATTTAGGACATTAAATTCAGAGAGAATGTTCATAAACATTTGGAGAAAACATCCAGAGGAGTCTTGATTGATATTTTAAAATAGAGAAGGTGCTGAACAGGATCAAAAAGGCAACATATTTTGTCCCATTTGGAAAGAATTATCAAACCCACTATTATGTTCTTGGTTGGATGTACGATCGATACGAACGCCTCTTGCCTAGCCCCAAACAATGAGAGAGAACACCAGTGGAGGACATCAGTCAGAATTTACCGTATTTATCATGACGCGATACGCAAATAGAAGTGGGTAANTGGGTGTACAAGAACGACTTGGTGATGCGCCGATCAGATCGCTTCTTTGACACTTCGATTGGTCGATCGGATGACAGTCCTCTAATTAGTCTTAGTCATCCATTTCGGAATCGACTGGTCTTGGGCGTCGCGAGTGCACTTGCGATGTGACATGGATCCGTGCGCGGCTTTACGGGTTCAATGCGGTCCGTCCTAATACCCACAGAGGGAAGAAAATGAGCGGTTGTTCTGATACAAGCACATTCGACCTGGTTGATAGGAAACTAAATCCAAGAAGGCGTCTTTGTTTAAAACAAGCTCCCAAGGGAAAAATGATTGGTCCCAGTTTCACAATTTTGTGTGAAGCATGTAATTCCACAATCGGATTCTTTGTAGGCAGCGCAAAGGAAATGCAAACTAAAACTCACCTGTTTCTATCTTATGAAGTTTCATCAGGAGTGTGAATCCATCGGTCCAATTGAGGATCGAACTCGAAATCCGACTGATGTAATGTAGACATCATATCTATTTAATCATCGGGCAAAGTTTTACATCATCTATTCATGCACATCCAACCCAAATATCTGCAAGTTTATCGTTGGTAATGAACCTCACTCATCATGGTACTAGCCCCCCCCCACCTCACGAATGAAGTTAATAAATATTTTCTCTCTAATGGATGAAGTAATTTGATCGATAGCGTGATTATGCACAATTAAAGTACTTTTCGCGGAGAATTATCGGCATGACCCATCAGGTGATCAAGGAATGCACACAAAGACTTTCGATTTCAGTTTTTACAACCATTAACCATGTACTTTCGTGAGCCGGTTTTGGTTGCTGTCTTTTGACCGCCCATTGGGATAAAAAAGGGCAGATTGAATATTGGAATACTGAGCCAACGCTGAGTCAAAGTCAAGATAGAGAATTTACGTCAACTGAAGTGACACGAATAATGAGTAGATGAATGATGGCCACTGTTCACTAGACTCAGACTAATAAATGTGGTGGAAATGTTTGTGAAAACCAACAAAGAGCACTGGACAGCTGTTTCGTCCTGTTTGGGACTCGTCAGCAGTGCGTACTTTTTGTGTCCCTATCAGGACTCAAACCGCGATCAGTCGGGTCGGGACTTCAAACAGCGGGGAATTAACGATCTCCCAAGGAGTGAAAACCACAGCGAAGACCATCAAGAGTGCCTGGTGCCTCAGAACAATCGAATGAGCTAATCCAAGCTTGATACTCTAAACTAATAAATTTCTTTTTACTTCATTCTTTATTTACTGAGCATACAAATGTACAGTCAACATACAGGAAACGGGGTGGCGGTCAAATAAAGGCTGCCTGGGAAGACGGGCGATAGTGGAGCGGTATGAACCCGGAATTCCCAGGTCACAAGTTGGTGACCTAACCAGTTGGCCACCACCGCCCATATATCACTTAGAGTCTCAAACCATCGGTTACCATAATCTCAGGGTTCCCATTCAGGATACGTTGTGACCCAGTGTCCTAGTTAGGGGTTTCATACTATTATGCCAGGTCTTAGTTTGATCACCCTTGAACTTCTTCCAACCGCTACCAGCCTCGGCAAACATTGTTCGCCATTGCAACCTGTTTGGTGACATGCGTGAAAACACGCCCCAACCGATGTGGATGTGGAACACTTGTTTCAGTAGACGACCGCGATTACCTAAAACTCTGCACCTAACCTCAGCATTGCTTGTCCGGTTTCCCCCACCAGACTCATGCAGTGCGGTGTAGACAGCGATATTCGAACACCGACAATCTATTTTTATGCTGTTCCCGTAATGGCCAAATCTCTCCACCCCAGAACAGGACTGGCCGAGCTGCTGTAGCACACGCTCGATCCTTCACAGACAGACGGATGTCACAATGATTCGATGATGTATAAATGGTCCAGTATGCATTTATTACAGATTACATTACAAGTACACTATCGTTTATAAACTTCAAAGACGAATGTTTTTCCTGGACACAAAACAAATTCACTCAGAAATAACATTTGTTAACTTAACAAATATTGACTATGTGTATAATAAATACATGCACCGGAGAAAATGTAATTTATAAACCTATGTTTTGCCAAGGGTCGACACAAATGTAAACATGAAATATGCGTGATTGGAAAGCGTCTAATACATAAGAACTTTCAAGTACCGTGTAATCCGATAAACTTCGCTTTAACGTTGTCAACGCACGCCTACTTTGATTAAATGCTTCCTTGGAAGTTTTGCACTCGATTCCATTCGTTATTGAGTTTCTGGCCTTAAAATCTGATTCATCCAATTAAGTATTCTGCTGATCGAATCAGATCTATGAAACACAAAATTCTAAAGACTGTTGAAGATTACTGTGATCATATGGTTATTTTTGGCACTGTTTATCAGCCATTGAAGAAAAAGTAACATAGAAAACAGAGAAGTTTACTTTTGATATCATCACAGTTGTTCATATTGGACAATTTTTCTTTGCTTTCCACTTTAGTATGAAAAAATCCCACGTCTCATGAAAGACTTTGAACCGTTCAAAAATCTTTGGCTTAGTGCGTCTGAATGGCTCAAGACACAGGAAGCGGTAATGAACGATCCGCTCACATCGATCGATGCAGATCAGGTGGAAAAATTGGTCGTGGACTGTTACAAGACAATGCACAAATCTGTTCGTATTTTCCACGAATTACCAGGCGTACAGGAGGTGGCTAATCAGATCAAAATGGCCATTGAAGAGTTCAAACCGTTTATCCCACTTATTCAAGGTTTGCGCAACCCCGGGATGCGTAAACGACATTGGGAACAGTTGAGCGAGGAGCTTGGTGTCAGCATTGTGCCTAAATCCACACTCACGTTTGCCAAGTGTTTAGAAATGCGATTACAGGTCAGTTTTGCTGTGTTTGATCCTTTTTCATCTGGATAATTTGCCTTAAATCAAATTTGACTCACTATTGCCCGTAACTGGCGGAGGTGTGAAAGACTAGAGTAGTTGAGAAGATGCATTGAAGTCACTGAAATAATGTTTGATTGAATTTTATTGAAAGGATCACTTTATTCTCATTTCTCTTCTTCGGGAATTGCGTAAGGGATGGCGGATGTGTGGATGACGAGACTCCCTAACACTTAATCAAAGCTAGATTACCGTCTGCTAATCTGCGGCATCTCTGTTGCCAGGGCGACATATTCTTTTCACTGAAAGGGCTTGTGTATTGCGCAACGGTACGCGCCGTGTTGCTCTTTGGCTGCAAAACNGACCTTTCCGAGCAGATCATGTCCAACGACTGTTCGTCTTCGACAACCGTTGTCTGCGCAACATCGCCCGCGAGCATCGCGTGAATAACGATGAAGTCACATGACATGTGCTAGAATCAGATAGTCTTCCTTTGAGCAAAATAATTTCACAGCATCATCCTAGGGGGCTAGGGCACGTCCTACGAATGCCTGTGCACCGTCTGCCACACCGTGCACTATTCGCAGATATTAGTCCAGACTGGAAGAAACAGAGAGTGGGTCAGGGTATGTCGTGGCGAGCGGGTTAAATAGGTTGTGCTCGGAACTGGCTTCCGTTGGGGTTTCCCAGCTGGGGTCCCAAAGATTCAGTCAGTCCTTGGATGAAGACACTGCGGGATATGGCATCGAACCCCTAGTCCATGGTTGGATGTATTCTTTCCTGTGTTTGATATCGAAAATAAACAAAAGCGAAAATAAACTCAAAAACGGCGTACGGTTTCCCCCTTTCTGTTCCTATATTTTGCGTTCCATCGATGATTATTTTGGCACCGTATCTGGTAAACATTGGTGGATATATATATGTTTATCTATACATATATATATATATCTTCCAGGGTACAATGGTATAGCATTTTTAAGTTTTGGCAAATCTGAACGAGAAGTTACCCCTCCCCAACCTCTAAATCTTTAAAATTGTTCATCCAAGCTTTACAACACAGGATGTACTTAATAGATTACAAAAGAAATCAGTATTCCATCTGCAAATTTATGTGAATTTGTTTTAATCAAAGAAGATACAAATTATGGATCATAAGTGAAGCACAGAATAACAATAGCATTTGTAGGCTGGAATCTCCCCTCACCGGGACTCCGGAAAAAGGCTACAGAAGTGGTGGCTCATTTGTTAAAGAAGATCCGTGAGATTAAATAGCATATACAAAAGAATTGTATTGATTATACAGGTGTCCACTAATGGCCTGCTTGTATTTTTGACGTCATACAGTTTCTGTTTGGACCGCACAACTTCTAACTGGTCGGTACGATTGGCCTGTGTTTCGTTGCCCAAAAACTGTAACGTGTTCGGTGTTATCTCGTCGGCTAGGAGTACCACAATTTGTTTCAATGAACACCAATTTACTATGGATAATCAAACTTGGACGCGGTTATTTTTTTGTGATAAAGTTAGAGGACGGAAATGAAAGAAATGACTCTAAGATAATAATTCACCTTCGAAAATGTGGGATTTTTATGCGTATATCCAGTGAACATGCGACAGCATGCTCGGCAACTCGTAGTATTTACCCTATAATGTTACCCCTGTAAGGAAAGCGTATCATTTTGATCAACTAACGTTTTTCAAAGCATTGAAAATATAGCTGTCCGTCTGGCAAAACCAACTCCATTTTCTGCACGGCAGAGGCATATCAAGGCAGGCAAAAAAGGTATTCCAGCTTTTCAAAATACAAAATGTAAATTGACGATAAAACATTTTTCAAACATATCAGTGCGTATGTAAATCATCACTGGATCCAATGAGAATCTATCGACCCGTCTGGGGATCGAACCCTGGACCTCACAAGTAGAACGCAAGCACACTATCCAGTCGGACACCGGGCAGCTGATCACTCAGTTTCTCATTTTGAACTATACACAATATAACACAAACTATCTTTGTAAGCTTGTTGCGGGTAACTGATTGCCTTAAATGGTGCAAAACTCATCCGTGGATCGATGGCTATCCGTGACAAATACCCGCAGATAATATGAAATACAAATAGTTGAACGCAAGCCATATTAACCAGGTCCATGTTAAATGAGAGACGTTTAAATAATATGACAGGGATGATGCGGTGGGATTGTTTTAGTGGAAGTTTTCAAAACTAATACCAAAGCTAACCGTTTACTTGGTTTATAGCATGATAAAAACTGAGTCACCCTTACTGCACTATCTACAATGNCGTTTGGCTATATCATGAAGTCTGTTCTGTTAGAAGAATTACCATGCCTCCATAACTAAACGAGAACTTTCACACTTGTATCGATCGTTTCACGTTTGAATTCCGAGGCGGACACAAGCATACCAAATTCGGATTTGTCGAGCAAAACATATAAGGAACTTTAAACTAAAAATGATTTACAACCTATTGTATTTGCGTATGCTTAGAAATTCGGCACAACAGTACAGAATATGCGATGATGTAACATCTGGGGTAAATTACAAGCTTTATTTTCATATTTTATCCTACAATTTGTCACTTCTCATCTTTACAGGATCACATTGAGGTTATTTCAAAAGTAGCCGAGGTTGCCGGAAAAGAATATTCCATTGAAAGTGCTTTGAACAAAATGGTGGCCGAATGGCAACCGATCAACTTCGAAGTTATGCCGTACAAAGACACGGGTACGTGTATCATCAAAGTGGGTGAGGAGGTCAATCAACTTCTGGACGATCATGTGGTCATGACACAAGCCATGAATTTCTCCCCGTACAAAAAACCATTTGAAGAACGAATCACTCAGTGGGAGGCAAAACTACACACTGCTCAAGATGTACTGGACGAATGGATCGCATGTCAACGTCAATGGCTCTATTTGGAACCGATTTTCAGTTCCGAAGATATTAATCGTCAATTACCGGTAGAAAGCAAACGATACGCGACCATGGATCGAATATGGCGCAAAGTGATGAAACAAGCGGCCGAGCAGCCACAAGTGATCACCCTCTGTCCAGATCCACGCCTGTTGAACAGTTTGCGCGAATGTAACCGATTGTTGGATCAGGTTCAAAAAGGTTTGAGTGAATATCTGGAAACTAAACGTCAATCGTTTCCACGATTCTACTTCTTGTCTGATGATGAACTACTGGAAATTCTATCACAGACCAAAGATCCAACAGCTGTGCAACCGCATTTAAGAAAGTGTTTCGAAAATATTGCCAAGGTAAGCGGTAACGATTGGAAAGTTTTATCTCTGGTAAATCCCAAAGACCGAAAACAAGCTGAATTTATAAAATCGTTCTGTTCTGGTTAGACGTGCTATGCACACGAGCGTCTCTCCCTCAGCCCCCAAAATGAAACGGAATAAGAACATCACTGGAGAACAACACTCAGAGTGTATTCCGTGATCGAGTACGGCGTACTGGAACGACGTGGTGACGCACCAATCAGATGGCATCCTTGACACTTCAATTGGTCGATCGGACACTAACTGTCTGATTCTTCCTAGTCATCCTACCCGGAATCGATTCACTATGAGCGTCGCGAGTGTGCTCGTGATGTGACACGGATTCGTGCGCGGCTTGACGGGTTCTGTAAGCTCCGTCCTAGCAATACCATCACTAAATGACAAATCACGTTTTTAAATTAAGAACGCTGAATTTTCATACAGTTAGCTCAAAGACCGTTTAATGGCACAACACATTTCGGAATGATCTTCCATCTGATGCGGTTTTAAATCAATTATTTACAAATCATATTGTATTGTATTGTGTATAACTTTTGCAAGCACTGGAGCTCACATTTCAGTTAAAAAGCATACACGCCAACCGTCACAATGTACATAATCAACGGGGAGAAAAGTTTTCACAGGCATGAACACATTCATAATCCAAGGTTAAGACAAAGTTCACTCA
>UZAN01040308.1:16483-34273 GCA_900618425.1 Echinostoma caproni
AACTCATCTTAATCGGGTGAAATTTTGTTTTTTTCCCATAAATAATAATACTCATTTTCCGCACTAAACGGCATTCTTCATTCCTTCTCTCTTCAAACAAAATACAGCTCGATTTCCGGCCAGATTTGGAAATTATTGCCATGTACTCATCTGAAGGTGAAAGAGTCGCATTCGAAGAGACCACCTATCCGACCGGGAACGTGGAAGAATGGATGCTGGAAATTGAACGCCTGATGCGATTCTCCATTCGCACCATTATTGGTCGATCGTTAGATGCGTACAAGAAAACACCACGAACGGAATGGGTTCTACACTGGCCGGGACAGATAGTGATTGCTGGATGTCAAACGTATTGGACCAGTGAAGTGACTCAGGCAATCGCTTCCAATGCACTGGAACAAATCTATCCACATTTGCTTCGTCAGTTGGACGGATTGCGAGAACTGGTTCGTGGGGATCTAAGCCGAATCGGTCGAATGACTCTGTCCGCCCTGATTGTGATCGAGGTGCATGCACGTGATGTGGTCGCCCGGATGATTGAGGAGCACGTGTGCAATTTGAATGATTTTGAATGGATCAGTCAGTTGCGTTACTATTGGGTCTCGGATGAGCAGGATTTGAGATTGCGTGCAGTGAACGCGGAGTTCAGCTACGGTTATGAATATTTGGGCAATACCACTCGATTAGTCATCACCCCGCTAACCGATCGATGCTATCTAACTTTGACCGGAGCGTTACATTTGAAATTCGGTGGTGCACCAGCTGGTCCAGCTGGGACGGGAAAAACCGAAACCACTAAAGATTTGGGCAAAGCATTTGCCATTCAATGTGTCGTGTTTAACTGTTCCGATCAGCTGGACTTTATGGCAATGGGTAAATTCTTCAAAGGTCTTGCCTCGGCCGGTGCTTGGGCGTGTTTCGATGAGTTCAATCGAATCGATATTGAAGTCTTGTCTGTGGTTGCGCAACAAATTACCACCATACAGAAAGCACAACAGCAACGTTTGGATCGATTTATTTTTGAAGGAGACGAGCTGGTTTTGAAACCATCGTGTGCTGTATTTATCACCATGAATCCTGGCTATGCCGGAAGGACTGAACTACCTGATAATTTGAAAGCTCTATTCCGACCGGTTGCTATGATGGTTCCGGACTATGCATTGATTGCCGAGATCTCGTTGTTCTCATTCGGATTCTCCGATGCGCGGTTGTTGGCCAAAAAAATTGTGACCACATTCAAATTGTCTTCGGAACAATTAAGCACACAAGACCATTACGATTTTGGTATGCGTGCTGTGAAGAGCGTGATTTCGGCAGCTGGCAACTTGAAACGACAAAATTCGGATATGGATGAGGTAAGATACGGGTTAGCTTGTGATAGCGTGTATCATGCGAATGTATTCACTTTGGTAGGGTTACGGGTTGTCTATGGTAAATATTACGTTCCTTTATTTAACCATTACGTACTAGGGTCATTGACTTGCATGTACGGATTAGAACTTATATATGCATATCATATATGCACATAACTACAAATAAGGTCACGTGAACCGCATTGGTCTTTCTGATCTACATCGATCGGTCACCGGACTTGCACAACATAGACGGTCGAGTGATGGAATCTCAAGACAGACAGACGTTTTCCAACTCCACCATCCAACTGACTTCCTACTGAAATCCAGTAGCAAACTTCCTGAAGTTATTCGATGTCAGGTCTTGTTAATGTGCCTCAATTGTGATGTTCACACCGTAATACAGTCGCAGCCGCTCATCCCCTGTGGATGAACACATCTACCTGATAGAACCAGACGGATCGCGGATCGTGTTCCATCAAGACTGGCATGGGCTTGTGCGTACATGCATGCCCTATTGTGATGTGGTCAGAATTCGCTCAGTATACTTGTCACACTAACGTGCGCAGAATGCTTCAACCAACTGAATGACTGACCGACCATTCTCAGAGAGTGTACATTCAGTCTGAGACTCAATAATCAGGGCTGTTGATTAATACAAGCCCCAAACCATAGGCTGGAAACTGACTCCGAGATGTACTCAGCCGATCGGAAGCGATTTGCGCACGACAATACAGCGGATCTTACCATTTCCTTATTAATTGGGGAAACAATCCCTTTGAATTGAGAAAGAAACGCTGCTACGGGATCCGCTTCTATTCAGCGCACTTCATTGGTCAATTGATCACGTTATTTTCTACCCCCTGATCGACCACCTGTCTTGCCACGCTCTTTCTGTGTTGAAATGAAGCAGACCTTAATCTTGCATCTTGCGGAGCTCGCTGATGCACATGGATTCAGTGGTCGGTGAGGGCGTGCCACTTGTGTGGGACAGCTAAGCTCGATAAGCCTGAAGGATGACGCACTGTGTTCGTGCGTGCCACAGCTAAGGCACAACTAATAGTAGTTGACCTCATCAGCTCTGCCAGGTTAACGGATCATGCGCGAGTCATTGCTTATGCCCACCGTGTGATGCTGCAAGAGAATGAGGTACACCTCAAGCGGCGACAATAAGACACCAACAGACCATGCTCGATCGATATCCATATGATTGTGGTTTATATCTTTTCAACTTCAAGTGAATCCAACCATTCGCATTCTATAGGGCCCCAACAAAGTGATTGGTTCTTCTGCTGTTACACGTGACCGATTGGACCGGGTCCATCGAATTCCTATCCTGTCGGAGTGCACCGATTTCTCCATAGACAAACCAAAGTTCCTTCTGAGTGAGTTACCGAGTGAGGATCAAAGTTTCGGTGGGGTGGAGTGCAATTGACTGTGACTGGGGAACGATCGCCTCCCCCCTCCCCACACCCCCAACCGGATACGTTATGTACACTGATCGTGTTAACTTTAGACGAAAATGAACGAACCCAGTGGTAATTGGCTTCAGTCGACTGAGTAAGCAAGCGAATCACCTCAAAATGGATCGATAAATCGGTCACCGTGNTGTCGGAATGAATCATTGCATGAGTGGGTTCAGTCTAGGCCCTCAGGAACCTAGTGAATCAATTCCATTAAGGCAGAGGTCCCCTCGAATAACAACGATTACTTTGAACCAAATGCAATTGTTGACATACAGTGCGATTGCTCTATCGTTTCACATTGTCTTTATTACCTTCTCACTCGTGACCTCGAACAAGTAATTCCCTCCGACCTGATTTGATCATTTTCCGCTATTTGCCATACTTGGAACCTCTCACCTTGTACTTTTTGGAATGCTCTTGTTGTCACGTCCAGTCTACCCGTGTGGTGGTGGCACACCTGCTGCACAGTCAAAGTTCACTGGGTCTGCCTAATACTCGCGGCTGTAAAAAAGGTGTAGTTTCTCACTCGGATTAACTGGGCAAGCACCAAGTCCTTTGTTGCGGCTGCCCCATCCTACCAACACTTGAGCAGCATCGGATTCAGAACTTATCCTCCTGTTATGCCAGCCACAAAATCACATGACTGATGGGGTTCATTTATTGATCGGTCGGATGGTTCAGCTGGAACAAGGGATCTGGTGCTTGCCCAGCTAACGCTGAAGTCCTTTAAGGTATTTGTTATAACTGTCCGCCCCCGGTGCGTGAAAAACACAAGTCATTGAACTGGAGGTGGTTGAATGGAATCGCGTCAACAGGATTTACAGTGTCAATGGGCGCAATACAGATCAATGATCATTAGTGGTAAGGCCGATAGTGGGCCGACCACTCACGTGAAATCCGCTGCAAGTAAACTCCGGCACAATTTGAACTCTCATCACAGCAGTTAATTTCAAGTCTACGGGCTAAAGTTGTCCCTACTCGGTAGGATTTACAATCGATGCAATAATATTATTTACCGTATACACTGTTCCGACGTTTATATGAAATCTCAACGGTAAGGTAACAATCAGTTCTGTTCAGTTCAGTTCAGTTCAGTTCGAATAGCCATTAACTATGCACTTTCGTGTGCCGGTTTTGGTTGCTGTCTTATGGTTGTCCATTTGGGTTCAAATGAAATTTGAAAGTAGGGTCGAACGGAAAATGGAGCATTTCAGTGGACTAATGTTGCAAAGAAATTGAGAAGATGCACGGACGTCACTGTTTGTGACATTCAGTCATATCACTCACTCAGTATCTCCAACCCCTGATTACAATGATCCCGATTTCTCATCCAGAGAACCTAACGCGATCTATATGACCGAGTCTCCTGGTTAGGGTTTTCATACCATCATGCCGAGTCTTTGTTTGAACACCCTTGATAATTGTCTACCTTCTACTTGCCTCGGCAAACATCGTGCGCTGTGACAACCTATTTGGTGACATGCGTTACACGTCCCAAACAACGCAATGTATGGAAGTCAACCACTTGTTCCAGTAGGCGACAGCGACCACCTAAAACTGTGCTCCTAAGCTCATCACTACTTGTCCGGCTACCCCACCAGATTTGTGCAATGCTGCCTAGACAACGATGTCGAAAATCGACGGTCTATGTTTATCCTGTTTTCCTAATGGCCGAGTTTCTGTGCTGTGTAGCAGAAGTGGCCGCACTGCCGTAGTATACACTCCACTCCTCACGGGCAACTAGATGTCGCGACGGTGCCACAGATACCTCAAGTTGACAAATGCCAACCGAGCCTTCTGTATGCGAGCTGATACTTTATCTGTGATAAGTCCACGAGGTGATATATAACTGCCCAGATAGCAAATTTTGTCTACTTTCTCTACCACTTTCTCAGTCAGGGTGTGGCTAGGGGGTGGACTAACCTAGTCTCATAGTAACATTTTAAACTTTGAAGGTACAAACGCATAGTGAACAGAACTACGCTGGCACTTAAACTATCCAGAAAAGCTTTCAACATGCCTGGGTCTTCACTTGCAGCACAATCTCGTCCATATCCAACAGTCTACCACCTGGGAACAAGTGGATGCCGCTACTCTCGCACGAAGATAGGGTTGTTTCAAGGGTACACCTTGGTGTGATGATCTCCCATTCAGTGATGGAAACCGGTAATCCAAGCCCCAGGACTTAGAGTGACAAACCGAATAAGGCCCCGATAGGTTGGGCTTGGTATTGAACCGGGCGATAGCAAATCTGCCTACCACCAAAGTTGGGTGGCGGTGGCGGACCTCAACTACAAGGTCTGAAGCGCCAATAGCAGCGGCTAAACCACCACGCCACCAGCACCCCATCTGATTTGAATGTTTCAACGGTTCTAAAGAAGGTTAGCTTTAAGAGGAGTAAATAATTATTTCGCTGTAGCCCTGAGAAGAAAATGAAAAACTCCGTCTAGTTGTTTGACAACCTTCATAGGTTGCAACAACCACGAAATTAAAATTGTAATTCTTTTTTGTTTATATGACAATTTTTATCCTTTTATTCACAGTTTAGTTCAGACAGCTGTTGAACGAACGTCTTAGTATATTAATTTGGTCTCTATTTTCAATAACGGAATCGAATCTTTAGTACCATAATAGTAAATTTTAAATTTTTGAAAACGATGCATCAATGACGCGGTGTATGCCAACCATGGCATACAATGAATTTCTCTTTCTGACTCTTTTAAAGATTTATCAATAAGTCTTGTAGACTCCAATCAGGTCTTCCAAAAAATCGTGTATAATAAACTATATCAGAAAACCCTGGAAGTACCCGAATTACTCCGCGGTTGTCATCGTTCCTTAAGAGTGCTGTCAGAGGAGAGCCGGATACGCGTACCTGATGAGTGGAACGAACCGCGAAACCATTCCTGTGCTTTCAGGTATTTTTCCTAGTCCATCATACACAACACCATGCAGCCAGTGAGTAATAAGCTCACGTGTTCCGTTTACTGGTATCAGAGACATTTAACCCAAACGACATTGCTATGGAAGTACCGTTGTGGTCCTCTAAACTGGCCTCATCTAGAAATTCTTTTCTGAATAAGAATTTTCTGAGTGTTATTGATGTGAAAAATACGCGTCAACCCTCTTTCGCACAGGAACTCATTTGCCTCCGTGCCATACGTGATGTGAACGTGCCGAAATTCTTGACCGACGATCTCAAATTATTCAACGGCATTGTGTCCGATCTGTTCCCGAACATCCGGTACGTGCATAGTTCATGACCCTATTGTCGGCCAAGCTTTTTGAATTTCACTGATCACGTGTCATTTTGTTCACCAATCCTTGTCTTGTGTGGATTTCGTGTGTCTGTCACTCATCTGACCAATCATGTGCAACGTACTGCGTGTGATCTTTCATACCTCATCACGCTCGAGGGCAATACGCTCGCACACGTCGCGTCGAAAAAAGCGATTGGCTATGGACGTGGTTCAAAGTGGGAGTAAAATGTGCAGTTCACTGCGTATCGGTCGTGAACGGTGCGTTCACGTCTTACTTAGTCACCTGATTTTTTACGTCCACTATAGTTTCAGTGCCTACGATTGGATTGCATAGATCAGATGGCATAGAGTTCCAGTTCAGATTTTATAACCATGCCCCTGCGCGCGACGGTATAGAGCAATCAGTTGATTGGGCTCAATCAACCCCATGCGATGTACGGGCACATTCGTGTGCACGACCGTGTCATCAACCTCTTCCTATCGTTTGATTTCTTGCGCAGCGATCACTCAGTCGCTACAAATCAATAAACTGGACCAAACGCAGTACCAGCCTCAATCAGAACTGTACGCCCAATCAGGTTGAAATCACATAAAGATTTGTTTTCCCCCATCGTGGAGCTAAGCTGTGACCTCCAACTCCCCCACCACCACCTCGCTCACTTGATCCATCGAGTGATACAAACGAGCACTGCATTTGTCCGTGTCCTCGCAGCACACTATTATTATTATTATTTAAGGGAAAAAGATGACACGTTTCGTTTAATATCCTCAATCGCTAACTTGAATCAAACAGGAACATTTGAAGGACATGGGGTTGTTCAATTTTGGTGAACATAAAAATTACTAAATATGGAAACAGGTCAACATCACGGTAATTGGATTGGTTGTATCAAAAACTTTTGTGCGCATGTGGGGTGATGTAACAGAACAAGCAGCCCTTCACCGTCTACTTGTGTTCAAAGGGGACCATGTTAACAATGATGTGAGCCATAAGTTGAGGTCGGCTCCAGACCGCACATTCCGATCTCCTCAAATCAGATTTATTACCTCTACATGTGGAGTTGATTTGGACAAACGTAAACATGGTTGGCAAACCGGATCACCTGCAATGATGTTGACGCCTACGTCGGCAGAAAAAAACAAAAACAAACTGTCGGCCCTGACAACGGACGGGCGAATATATTCCAAAGAGGTTGGTTAAATCGATGACGCAACCAGTAATTGAGGATCAGATGATAACAGGAAATCCAGGGTCATCTGTTGCAAAATATATCATAACAACAAGACACAGTTGACCCCGATGCGTCTTTCAGACCCCTATCACGTAATTGTGGTGCTCAACTTTTGGCGATTGGTGAAGCGCTGCTTATTCGATGGCATAACCCGACCTTAATTGAACAAGCCTATGTGCTATATATATGCCTGTTTGTTTTAAGTCAGCGATTACTATTATTATTATTATTATTATTATTATTATTATTACGCACCCTCCAGGAGTTGAAACCACACAATCGGCTGTTGTGTCTAAATTTATACGGACAATAAGAGAAGGCTTTTACTTACAAATATAACGATTTTAGATGATAAAATAACTTTTTCGGAACAGATAAAAATACCTATCACGATGTTTCTTTTATGCAAAAGCGGAGTTCCATAGTGACAATTACTTCTATTTATCTTTCATAAAAGTAATACGGTATTTTGTCCCTTCATCCGTGTTGATTTCGTTTTTTTCACAGTAACCGATGCATAGTTCCAATTATGGACCTTAAATGCTACAGTTTATCAGATTTGAAATTGAATGAAATTGCATAATTACCCTCGGTCGATTCTTGGCTATCTTTTTCGGAGACCAACCACTTCTTACTGCTTTGGCATGGAAACAGTTTTCTATTCAGGCAGCCACATGCGACCCTGACACCATACACACACCAGAGAAGTTTCTCACATGAGCTCAATAACTAAAAACCGATTCGATCGTTCTGGCTCTATACCTTTTCAACTTCAAGTGAACAGATAGTCGACCTCCATAGATTACGCTGGTCGGGACATGTGCTACGCATGTCACCAGATAGGTTGCCACGGTGAGCGACGCTTGGCGAGGCAGGTAGCGGTTGGAAGGAAATGAAGGACGGTCAAACTAAGACCGGGCATGAGGGTATGAAAACCCTAACCAGTAGACTAGGTCACATAGGCCCCGTTAGGCTATCTGGCTAGAGACCTCGGGATGATGATCACCGATGGTTAGCTACACTGAGTGATATGGCTGGGTGTCGCAAACAGTGGCGCTCGTGCATCCACTCGTTATTCTTGTAACTTCAGTCTATGAAAATGTCGTACCTTTCGCTTAAATCTGCTCTCAACAATGGGCAACCAAAAGACAGCAACCAAAACCGGTGCCCGAAAGTGCATGGTTAATGGTTGTAAGAGCTGAACGGAACTCAAGTGAATCCGTTGTAACTGCAAGTGAATCTAACTAATCGCACTTCATTGGAAACCCCACAAAATGATAGGTGTTTTGGTCGTCAAATGTCACTGATTGGACAGGGTCTCTCTAAACTCCGTCCAGTTCGAATGAACTAACTTCTCCGTACACGAACAAAAGTACATTTTGAGTGAGTTACCGAGCGAGGATGAATGTTTCGGCAGGGTGGTGGGTGGGTCGAGGTGGGTTGTTCTCCCCCCGCCCCCCCCCACACACACCCGTTCCACCCCGGAACGTTATATTCGTGATCGTTGGTCAAGTGTGCGTCATAGATACGAATGAACCAACCCGGAATTAATTGACCTCTGTCGGTCGGGTAAGGAGGCGAATTACGCCAAGACGGATCGATAAGTCGGTCACCATGCCTAGACGTGAATGTGAGCATGATTCATTGCATAAGTGAAGTCAGTATAAGCCCTCAATAACCTCACGAGTAAATTCCACTGAGGCCGAATAAAACCGATTCTTTTGGATCAAATGCGATTGCTTACGTATTTCTGACATTGAAATGCACACTTGACAAGATACTTAGCATACATAATTTGATGGGATGACTACCGCAGTTATTTTCTTTCCCCGAATCAAAGATGACTCCTCCTTTATACAAAGACAACCGTGGGTAGAATATTTTACCGATCTCTACTTAATACCCCATGAAGCACCCAGTTCAGATTTATCATCGCCTGTGGGATCATGGATAACTGTAACTTATTAATATCACTACTTATCTTATTCACCAAACTATAAATGATCGCAGAGCTGTAACCAGAATGTGAAAAGATGCGACGGGCTAAGCAATGATACATTAAAGATAAGAACCTATGCAATGAAGCTGAGTAGCGAAGGAAGAAGCCGCAGGTAACAGTGTATTGCCATTGGCATTGTGGATTGAATGTATTAATCAGTCAGGGAAGGACAGAAAAGTATGAGTTCTGTCAGCTAGCGGATAGCTTCCAATTTGATCTTACTATTCAAGTAAAATGCTGTTTCTTCTTTCATCATTGTTACCATTGTCAAGTATCTTGTCAAATGTGCATTTCAATGTCAGAAGTACGTAAGCAATCGCACTTGATTCAAAAGAATCGGTTTCATTCGGCCTCAGGTTATTGAGGGCTTATACTGACTCCACTCATGCAATGAATCATGCTCACATTCACGTCTAGGCATGGTGACCGACTTATCGATCCATCTAGACGGGGCCACATTCTGTTCGTATGCGAGCCCCTATGGTTGTTCTACGTTTTACCATCGTATACCATCCCGCTCGGTTCGTATTACCGTGAACTTGAGACTTCCGTGTGCGCGAGCACTTTTTGGTCGCTATCTTTCGGTTGGCTGTTCAGTTCGGTCGAACAGGGAGGAAAGAGTGAGTGAGAGAGAGGTTAAACGAGTGACAATAGTTCCAATATAACGACGAAACAGAATAAAAGTGGACTGAACGCCATTGTTTACGGCACTCATCCGCGTTGTCTATGTATACTGTGGCTGCTCACTTCGACCATGATAATCAACCGAAATTTGCTTTGGTATGTATATCGGCTTACCAGGATGATACATGTTTGTAACTCAGTGCGCATTCATTGGGTATGGTATTACGTCCTGAAAGGTCAATGTAACCACCATGCGTCACTAACCCTATTATCATTGGTATTGTGGACAGAATTCAGCAACCAACCAGGGAATCGCAGTGAAAAAGCTACTTTCTCCTGGCCATGCATACATAAGTTCAGATTCGATCTTGCTATTGAGGTGCTATTTGTCTCACTGTATTGCTCAGCATTTTATCAATCCTAGAAGAATATGGGGACTCGTACTTGGTTCGAAAGAACTGCATCTATTCGAGGGAACCTCACTTGGTCATTGAGGGCCTAGGTTACGATTCAGTCAACATTCACGCCTCAACATGGGGATCGATTTATCAGTCCATTTTGAGGAGGTACCTTTATTAATCGAAGTAAGTACGGATTACAAATCACAAATCGCGGTCGCAACTGAGGTACATAATCGCAATCGCTGGAATATCTCGTCACCTCGACAAAGGAAAAAGGTCACAGGTATAGCTGGTTTATTGAGAAAATTAAATGTCATGTGCAAAGAAGTTATATTGGTTACACAGGTTTCCACCAATGGACTGCTTGTATTCTGGACGTTATACAGCTTCTGTATGAATCACACGACTTCTGACTGGTCGGCACGATCGGTTTGTGATTTGTAGTCTATACCTTTTGCAATTCAAGTTGTCCCAATATCATATCAAAATGTCCTCGGGTCATTTTAAGAAGTCCAGGAATCATTTTAAGTTGTCCGACCATTATTTAAAGATGTCTGGCGATTATTTCAAGTTGTCCCAGTATCCTTTCAAGCTGTCGCGTTGACCTCACCGATGCTGACAAGCCTCACAGTGATGTCCGGATGACCACCATGCAGCACCGATTTCTCTACCTCCCGTTGAAGTGTGGGGGATGATTGTGAGACGGCCTTCGGTCACACACGCCTCAATTCCCATTTTATACATATCGGTTGTTATACCTTGCTAGCACGCGTACGCTTCTGTGTGTGTCTTCCTCTGCTGATACCAGTGTATCGTGCGCGATCAATACTTGAGCCATTACTTACCGCTATCGCACGATGCTGCAGTAGAATTCAGTAGTGTACATCCACACAGTGGTAACACACACGTCTTCCATGCGACGGATCCGGAGTTCAAATCCCGGACGGGACGGTGGATATGCACTACTGATGAGCTCTAATAAGAGAGAAACTCGAGTCTAGTGCTTCCGGTTGCATGTTTGACTGGAAGAGCTGAGGATTGTGCATGAAGGTGAAGTTCGAAGGATAGTCAGTCAAATCAATCAATACCAATTATCCCACACACACTACTCACAAGTGTTTCGACCTGGTTGGGTCACATCAGCAGTGCGAATCCATCGACCCAACTGGGATCCAATCGAGTCATAACCACGGAGGCTAGTGCTGAGATGAGCGAAGTCTGTGTCCTGCAACAAGCTCGCAAAGATGGGTTGTGCTATATCGTGTAAAAGGAAAGTGAAAAACGGTCTGATCAGATGCTCGGTGGATGAGTGGGTAGCATGCCTGCGTTCTGCCCATGAAGTCCCGCGTTCAATCCCCAGTTGGGTCGGTGGATTCGAACTGTTGATGAGACCCACCCAGGTCGAAACGGCTGTCCAGTGCTTCCTAGGTTTTCAGATCACGTTTCACTTGCCATATACACGACGAATTCCCATGTGAAATAAATAGAGTACTTTGGTCCATTGGTGGACTTATGAACTATAGATCAGAGAGATGTCAGATGCAACCCGTGACAAAAGTAGTACACCGTGAAATTTTCTATTACCTCCGTCTCTATGTGCACGGTCATCCCCATTTTCACTCATTTAGATGGCAGCCAAATGAAAAGCAGAAATACAAAATTTCATACCATCCTATAACGAAAATATTTCGATGAATAAATAAATATTTTCACTGAGACAAAAGTATATATTGCATCCCCACCCTCGCTCATTGAAACTAGTTAGATAAAGAGTGCATTGGCTATTCCATTTCCGTACACCTCGGCATACTCTGTAAGAGTTCCATTAGTGTCACCACTCTCTAATCAATAATACCTCTAATTCATGTTTTTGTGCATGAAATCCGGCCAGAATAGCCCAAATATTGTCCATTGCATTCAAGCCTGGGCTGAATGCATGCCACATCATTGTTTTGATACCACGAAATAATTAACAGCATTCTGTTAGATACAATATACAAGATGCTACAGCAGTCCTGCTCTACGATGTGGAGACTTGTCCACCCATGGCACGCGATGTTTGCCGAGGGAAATAGCAGATAGAAAATGGTCAAGGGTGGTTAAACAAAGACCTGGCATGAGAGTACGAAAACCCTTACCAGGATACTGGGTTTAATAGGTCTCGTTAGTCTCCCTAGATGGGGATCCCAAGCTCATGGTAACCGGTGATTGGAGATACTGAGTGATATGACTCAGTGTCGCAACCAGCGGCGCTCGTAAATCTACTCAATTTTCTTGCAACCGCAGTCTATATGAATTCTCTATCTTCGGTTTGACTCACCTTGACCCTGCTCTCAACATTCCAATCTTTATTGTGCTTTGAATGACGAAGCCAAAAACACTGGTTTGCACAATGTATCATGGATCATTTCACTGCATCTGTACGCGTGCATACTGTAGTCTACGTAATCAGTAATATACGGTCAATAAATAACAGACTGCAGTATATGAACATGTACAGATGCCGTGAAACGGTCCAGAATACAGTGTGCAAACGTGTGTTTTTGGCTTCCTTATTCAAATTCGTTACGGGGAAACTATGCTTCCAACTTCATTCAGCTCTTTTATTCAAATGGGCAACCAAAGGACAGAAACCAAAATTGGTGTATGAAAATGCATGATTAGCGGAAGTGAAAAATGAAACTAAACAAGATAGCACTTATGAAGCCCCGCATTATCATGCTGGAGAACAGCTCCCCTGGGGCCATTTACTACCTGTGCTGGAGTAAGGTGCCGCTTCAATGTACGACCGTATGCGTCAGAATCGCGCATCACCGTGGTATAGTGAATTCGTTTGGGCTGTTACTCGAGAAGGCATCTGTGGTGATCCTACCCTACGGGATAACGCCAGCCACGGAGAGGAGCGTTACAGTTTCTGGACAACTGTGGTGATTCAAACCTACCAGATGACGCNCGAACCACAAGCCTATCGTGCCGACCAATCAGAGCCCGTGCGGTCCAAACAGAAGCTGTGTGACTTTAGGAATACGAGGACGCGATTGGTGGATACTTGGATAACTAACAAACGTCTTTTGTAAATGTTCTTTCAATAAAAAGTTGCTGCTTCTGTGGCCTTTTTCCTGCGTCTTGGTGACGGAAGATTTCAGCGTGAAGTGCTAGTGCGATTCAGTGTTTCAGTTGCTTCCGTGATTCGTATTCTGTGTTTACTTTGATTACTACACATTGATCTGAGGAAAGGGATCAATTCTGCATTTAGCGTTCTCAGCATGCTTCTTCCACTGCACCATGGTCAACAAGGGGTGTATCGACCGTTGTGGATGTCTCCTATCCATCACTTTCATTAACGCCAATGGGAGTCACTGTTACCGGGGTGTCACATGATTGCAATTTGCACCATTCTATCGACCACTGACTCAACACGATTTTCAGTTGCCATACCGAAGTGTGAAAGTGGGATCCTTATCGTAGCCGTGTTTAAATCGAGTTAGAGTGTGAAGCTTTCTGGGAATGCAATAATTTCCGCGTTGAAAATTACAACTTTTCATGTATTTTCGTTAAAATAATCGATAATGTAGCTTTTCATTTGGGTACCGTCTAGATTATCCAAAACGGTGCTGGTCGGATGTAATTCGAAATTCTAAGGGTGTGTGTGTGTGTGTGGGGAGGGGGGTGCATTACTTTTATCGCGAAGTTTATACCCCGTTCAAAATCGGTAGGTAAAGCACCATTCATACTAATTTCCTTTCATACATGAAAACACACCGAAGGTTGTTATTAGTTTTGGAATGTCATTCTATCCAAATGCTAATGGCACTCTTCTCGTTTTTTCCCACCCACCCGCATTCTGTTTAGCTATCTGATGTAAGTTCCCCCTTCTAAACCCTTGTTCATTCCCCTTCCTCATTCACACCAGTCTTCTGATATTTTTTTTTCTTACTCTTATCAATAATATCTCCGCTATTTGTGTTTAAGGGAAGCCCCGGTCGATTATGGTGATCTCATGTTGGCATTGAAAACTTCCTGTGGTAAATTGGGCCTATTAGATGTGGAAGGTGAGTCATGCGCTCCACGGAACTGTACATGTACATGTCATACGCATGTCATAAAACGTGCTCGAAAAATGCTTTGAATCGAGTCTGATTTGAATTTGAATTTACTTTTCCTTTATCATCATAGGTTTTCTTCATAAATGCATTCAACTGTATGAGACAACTGTGGTTCGTCATGGGCTTATGCTTGTCGGTCCAACCGGATCCGGTAAAACGAAGGTAAGTCAGTGTTCGAGAAATGTCCAACTGTATATAACTAACGTATATTTCTCATCAGGATGTACACNNTACACCACCTGGCTGAGGTCAGAGCAATCGGGGGGGGGCGAATTGCAGAACCAGTTTATGCAATATATGTGAAGGGTTGAGTGTCTTCTGCGGCAGTTGAGCCAGTTCCGCTATACAGCACAGAAACTTGGCTATTAAAGAAACCGGATAAAGATAAACTGTCGGTGTTTGAACATCGCTATCTACAAAGCATTTCACGAATCTGGTGGGACAATCGGACAAGCAATGAGGAGTTTAGATGCAGAGTTTTACTTAACTGCAGTTGTCCACTGGGACAAGTGGTGGAATTCTATAGATTACGTTGTTTGGGGCATGCGTGACGCATGCCATCAAAATAGATTATCACAGGGGACGATGTTTACCGGGGCTGATAGTGGGTAGATAAAGGTCAAGGGTGGTCAAAATAAGACCTGGTATGATTGTATAAAAACTCTAATCAAAAGACTCGGTCATAAAGGTTGCGTTAGGCTCCATGGATGGGGACCTAATGAGCATGGTAACCGGCGGTTAGAGACACTGAGTAATATGACTGAGTATCGTACATAGTGACGTTCATGCATCTCCTCACTTTATATGCAACCTAGGTCTACTGAAATTGTCCATTTTCTCTCCGACACTGCTTTCAACTTTTCCGTCTTTTCAAACAAAACAACAGAATGATGAGAGAGCTCGTTCTCCGAGATTCGTATTCATACCAATACATCTCACAATGTACTACAACTTTGGAATAAAATTGTCTGTCTTTCTCCTACTGCTTCATCTAAATGGGCAGGCGAAAATCAGCAACCCAAACCGGAGCACGAAAGTGTATGGTTAATAGTTGTACAAATTGAAAACAGATAACTCAATGGTATTAGTGACTAATGGGCTTTCAGTTAGGATTGTACATTAATGGTCTCGTCGCAAAATGTGAAAGTAGTAATATCACTAATGAAAGAGACACAAAATATTTCAGCATGTGTATAAGCCACTATTAATACAATTCGTTAAGAGACGTGGCAATCGAACGAGGTACGGATTACGCACCACGAATCAAGGTCGCAATTGATGTACAAAATCACACTAGCAATTGTACGCTGGAACCTAACATCACTGGGATGCAGAAGAAAGGCCACAGAAGTAGCGCTTCATTAATTGTAAAAGATCAATGGGAAAAAATGAAATGCAAATAGACATATCATTGGTCAAACGGATATCAACCAATCACCGTTCTTGTCCTTCTGTTTGAACTGCGTGATTGTTAATTGATCCAATTTCACTGTTAATGCATGACCCAATGTCCAGAAAATAGAACGCATGCGCGCTTGGTTGGCTTCATCTGGAGGACTGAATCACCACAGGACTGTACTAAACATGACAGAAAAACGTGCCTAATTTCTCACTCCCTATTGAAAAAAACATTTGACATGATTTCTGAAAAGGTAAACGTTTGATAGCCACTGAAAAACACTGAAGGTGTTTGCTTGTCCCCGTTTCTTTCCAGTGTTACAAAGTATTACAGAACGCGCTCACCTCGTTGCGTGATAAACCGGCTCCGGATGGAACATTCTTTCAAACAGTGCACACCTATATACTCAATCCGAAATCCATTACTATGGGCCAGTTGTACGGTGAGTTTGATCTGCTCACCCACGAATGGACGGACGGGATTCTGAGCACACTGATCCGAAAAGGTGTGGCTTCTAACAACGAGGAGAAACGCTGGTATCTGTTTGATGGCCCGGTTGATGCAGTGTGGATTGAGAATATGAACACGGTGCTGGATGACAATAAGAAATTGTGCCTGAGCAGTGGTGAGATTATTAAACTGACCGAGGCGATGACCATGATGTTCGAGGTGGCCGATTTGGCTGTGGCATCACCGGCCACTGTGAGTCGCTGTGGTATGGTCTATTTGGAACCGAGTATTCTCGGACTGGATCCGTTCATTCATTGTTGGATTCGAAAATTGCCCGATGCGATATTCACACATCGGGACAAATTGCAAAGTTTGTTTGAGTTGTACATGCAAGTGAGTTCTGTCGTGGTAGATGCACATTGATCATTCACATTGATGCTATCATCCGAATTTGAACCGTATTCTTTTGCATAAAAAGAACAATTTTCATTCAGCTCACAGTTACTTATGAGTAGTGTGGTGGGATAATTGATATTGTCTGCCCGGAACTAACCACACTGTGCACTGTACCTTCACACACAATCCTCAGCTCTTCCAGTCAACTATACACACGGAAGCACTAGGCCTGAGTTTCACTCTTATTAGAGCTCATCAGTAGTGTACATCCACCATCCCGTCCGGGCTTTGAGCTCTAGACCCGTGGCATAGAAAGCATGTATGGGAGACCTGATTTTATGGTAGACTTTCGATTGGAGTTAACAGATAGTCGACTGTTGCTGTCGGGCTACATTGAACCAACTGACTGTCTCTAAAGACAACACCTGAATAGACGAGAATAGGCGATTCGGTTCAGCTTTGGCAAGAACTGGTCGGCACAGTGGTAACACATGCGCCTTCCATACGATGGGTTCGGAGTTCAAATCCCGGACCTGACGGTGGATGTGTTGTATCCCGTATAAACCAATAAGTACGGTGAATTAAGTAGTTATTCTATTTTCACTATGTAAATCCAAACGTAGCCAGTCCGTAGGCCAGTGAGTAAGCAGTGCGTCAACACGCAGGCAGGCAGGCAGGCGAGCACAAAAACTGGTGCCGGCGTTACCCAAAGGAGTAAGTCTTCACGTTGGGCAGTCAACAAACCAATCAATGCGGATAAGTCAATACTGACCTCTGATTCGCTGAGGCGGGTCGACCTTGTAACAGTCCGCATGACGTGCCTACGTGTGTGTAAGGGCAGGCCGCAACGGTCACTCACGTG
Source organism: Echinostoma caproni (assembly GCA_900618425.1). Classification (NCBI taxonomy): domain Eukaryota; kingdom Metazoa; phylum Platyhelminthes; class Trematoda; order Plagiorchiida; family Echinostomatidae; genus Echinostoma; species Echinostoma caproni. Next base: position 34,031 of record UZAN01040308.1, read on the forward strand.
ATGTGCTGTAAGCGTTTCATTCGACTGCAGGCCACAACAATATATATGCACTACTGATGAGCTCTTCTGATAAGAGCGAAACACAAGTCAGTGCTTGACTGGAAGAGCTGAGGAATGTGTGTGAAGGTAAAGCCTGAAGAATGGTAAGTTTTAAGCAACCAAAACTTAAATTTTCCTGATAAAAAAACGGAAACAGAACTGGCGATGAGATGACTGTTTAGAAGTCCGGAGGTCAGAATTCAC
>UZAN01040308.1:38725-59639 GCA_900618425.1 Echinostoma caproni
GAGTTGTAATTAAGAAGCAATGTGCTCTTAAATTCATTTTATTGTTCAGTTGACCGTCAGAAGTTCATGGTTCGTGAGAAGTTCTGCTGTCCGCTGCCCTAATATATCCTTCTACACCTTACGGAAGTGTATTTCAGGATAAATTTGACCAATAGAGCGACTTGCGATGACCAAGAAAACTTCAGATAAGCTCAAATTGGCAGCAACGCGGTATGAACCGGTAGAACATCGTTCTGCGTATCGACTGTTTCGCACCGGCAATAGCCATCCAACTCTTCTTCTCTTTCTCTCCTGCTCCGTTTCTAATGTTTCTGATATCTAATTGTGCACGTTTTCCAATCGATAAGTGGCGCCATCATTTTCCTCACACATTCTACTCGCCACTGGATTTATTGCATGTTGATGTTTCATTTTCTCTCCCGAGGGGTAAATCATCTTCTGATTCTCTCGAGATGTGCCAGCTACTCCTCAGTCGAGGACCATCAGTTAACTACTTGAGTGTTATCCTTAACCATTCTCTTTCTTGACTAAACACATCAACAATGTCTTTGCAAAGGTCAGAAGGCTTTCTTTATCCACCCTACACCTAAGGCGATTATCCATTCCCCCTCATCTGATGAAAACAGTTTCTTCATGACTGCATCCTACCTCACTGGCTCTATGCCTCTCCCCAGTGATTTTTTTCTGGTTTGTTACAAATTCTGTGTGATACTCAGGTCTCTCAGACATTTATCTATGGGCTGTAATTTACCAAAAACTAACATAATTCATCATATTGTCCCCCAGCACAACAAAGCCTGTGATAAAAACAGGCTCACAAAATACTTTCTGACTTCTGTCACCCACTTCACTCTGCTCGCTTCATGCAAAAACACGTTCAAGCACACACAAAAGCATACTCCTCTTCCATAGTTCCTTATTTTGCTCACTTTTTATGCCACCTGGAACGTATTTTGCATGATTTGCCCACAGCTTTGAGTTAACTCCATAAACCCAGTGTATTTATAAATATCTTCGTTTTTGTGGGGTATTTGGCAGTTGAATTTGCACCAAATGGTACAGTAAAGCATTTTCTTGGTTTGGCTTAACTTGACTTGATTTCTTCAGAGTTATGATTTCAGTTAATGTACGAAGTAAACCAGATGAAATACTACTCGAGGTATTTGGTTTCTCATTAATTTTCTCCCTTTTTCACGATGAATCTAATTGTGCCAATGATGTAAACCATTTGTGTATTGAATGCCTATTCTCATGTTGTTTTTGCAAAACTCAGATTGAGTGAAATAAATTTACCACGAATAAAGTGCCAAACGGGTATGGATGACCAGTACATAAAGCACTGTTTGTTGTCTTATTGTTGTTGACTAGTCTCCAAGTTGATGAGACTTATCATGACAGCTGTTTTTTGTTTTCAAGCGAAAACATGTTGAATGAGTGTTTGATAAGCAGTCAATTTTTAGGAGCAGTTCTGCGACCAAACGAAGACCACCGCGAATGGATTACGAGAACAGAACATCGATGGGGTGGGGGTGGGATATGAACAAATCAGGGGACAATGAGTTGACTGTCTGCTTTCTGGCGCTCTCCCTCTTTCTCCACATTCCAGTGCATACTCCCGTTCCCAGAGGAAGGAACTGTCTATGATTATCGTTTTGATGACGGTGGTCTTTTGTCCTCAGACGAACACGAAGATGATGACGATGAAATGGCCGGCAAAGAGAAAAAGGTAGAATGCATTTCGTGTTTGTCTCTTATTTTTGCAGACTTTTTGGTCTACCGAAAGAATTGGTTTTATAGAATCACCACAAACATCAACATGATCAGCGTCGTGAGCATCCGAGTCATTAGAGCTTACTAAATCATCATCATCGTCCTCATCAGCAACAACGGCAAAAATAGGCGCACTTATACGTGTTGAGTAAACCATATCAATGCTTAGCACTAAGACAGCATCCAAAATCGGCGCACGAAAGTGCATGGTTGATGGTTGTAAAAACTGAACAGAACTAAGTTGGGCAAGGTTAACAATAAGCACACAGTGGCCTAGTCACTGTCACCGGAGTGCTTTGGATCCTGTGGTCCGAGGTCATTGTCACCCAACTTTGGTGGTAGGTGATAGCTTTGCTGTCGTCCAGTTCAGTATCACGCCCAACCTAGGAGGGACTTAAGTGGTTCACCACTCAAAGTCCTGTGGGGTTTCGTTTGCGTTACTGAAAAACAGGTCATTGTGACTATGGGGTTCGCTCCGTCTACTGTTCATCACACACTTGTGTGTAATAAAAATCACTATGAATTTAGTTCGAGCAATCAATCGGATATTATACTTAAGTTTTATCTGTGCGGTCCCCAGTATGATCGATTGATTTGCCCCGTTCGGTTTCACCCAAGGACTTTCAGTGATTCCTATCCTTGAGTTAACCCTTTATAAAAAAACGTACGTTATATATATATATATATATATATACATATATATGTATTGATGGAACTCGTGCAACACTATGACTAATTTCATCGTCTCAACGCCCAACGTTTGAAGTCTCATGGGGATGTGTGTGATAGTACCCCACAGCACACACACACAGCATTTGTATAATAATATTCATTCACATTATTGCTTCTTTTAATGGAACATCTTATAAACGTATGATTTCCAGCTTTCTAAGATGGTTTCATGGCCCATCAATTGTAGCTTGATCCAGCAACATTAGAAAAACGTGTCAGAATACACACACAACCAACTGTTGACATAGTGTCATCGTCGTTGCATAAATTTTATCCGTTCCAAATGTGCCGGATAGAGGATCGCTTATATGATGTTTCTCTACCAGGGCTTAAGGAGTATTGGATTCGTAAGCTATATTCCTGGTAGTTTCCGACAACCACACGATTGATCAGGTTCATTCATCGATGGGTTGAACGGCTCAGGTAAAACAAAGTACGTGATGCGTGCCCAGTTAACTGATACGAGAATTTGCATAGTTTTCACAGTTTCGAGATTTTAGCACACCCCGTGAACTTCTACTGTCCACAATAGGAGTGTCATCATCACTTGGCTGGACGGCGGGTGACAACAAAAGCATCACAAACATTACGAACCGGTGATCAGACATTCTTGGCACAGGTTGGGGGAATCCAAATCGTGCAAATTGCGGAAAATGATCCAATCAGATCGCGGGAAGATTCAGAGGGTATTTAATTGTTTGATGTCATGGGTCGCGGGGTAAAACTTTGCTAAAGAAAAATATGTCAAAGTTAGATCATATCCAGATGAGTACATTTAAATTTCTCAGATGTCATGGATGCACTGGATGAGCGATGTACCGGAGCTACGAATCCCGCCCGAAATGCGTTACTCGGACATTATTGTTCCGACCATCGATACGGTGCGTTGTGGTTACCTGATTGAAATGCTCCTGGTCGCGAAGAAACCGGTCTTATGCGTGGGCCCGACGGGGACCGGAAAAACGATGACAATTATGAACAAACTGACTCGACACATGCCGGCCGAATATATTCCGGAATTCATTATATTCAGTGCAAAAACCAGTGCGAAACAAACTCAGGATCTGATCGATGGCAAGCTGGACAAACGACGAAAACAGGTATACGGTCCCCCGATGGGTCGTTATTTGATCTTTTTCATCGATGATTTGAACATGCCTGCATTGGAAGTGTATGGAGCTCAGCCACCGATCGAACTGATTCGACAATGGATGGACTTTGGTGGATGGTACGATTTGAAAGTGATCGGGGAATTCCGTCGTCTGGTCGATGTGAATTTCATCGGTGCGATGGGACCGCCCGGTGGCGGGAGAAACCCAGTCACACCGAGACTAATGCGTCATTTCAATTTCTTGGCTTACAACGAGCTGGACGAGGGTAGTATGTATACGATATTCAGTGCGATTCTTAAATCGTGGCTATCTCGACCGGGTCCAGATCAACCGGCTGCACAATTGTTACAACATGCGGATGATCTAGTGAAAGCGTCCACTCGAGTGTACACCACAATCCAATCCCAAATGTTGCCGACCCCAGCCAAAAGTCATTACACATTCAACATGCGTGATTTGTCCAAAGTATTCCAAGGCATGCTAATGATGGAACCCGGTTCGTTGGTTGGCAGTTTGGAACAAATTTTACGTCTGTGGTATCACGAATCATGTCGGGTGTTCCAAGATCGTCTGGTCAATGATACCGATCGGGATTGGTTTGTCGAACTGATGAACACAACCTCGAAAGAGACATTCCAATTGGCTGTAGATGACTACGTGAAAACCAAACCACTACTCTATGGAGATTTCCTGACCGCTGCGGCTAGTGATGTGTGGAAATACATTGAGATGGCTGATCATGCACAGGTCAGTAGCTTTTCTGTCACCTGATTTTCCGCACATTCTTCTGTCTCGATTTATTTGAACGCATCAATGTGACGGTCAGTATTCTAAGTAGCTGCGATACTAGTGGGAAGCTTTGTTTTCACAAAACTCGGTTATTATTCACGTTTTTATTGATTCTTATCAACGGTAAAAAGTAAATAAGTCCTATTTGATGTGACGTTCGTCAGACTGCTTGCGCAGAACAGCTTGCTCCGACAAGCGACCAGTTCCTTTCTTAGTGCTCCTTCTAGCTAAATAATTAGATGATCACCAATTTACTGCAAAATTCCCACGTGAGACCCTAGAAGATGTTCAGATTAGATGGGAATAGGGAGCGGGGGGGGGGGGGGTTAAATAACTAACCTTTGCAACTCCGGGTGTTGAATTTTGTTACTTATTTTATGTGAGGATAAATTGACTTCATGGGTGAGAATACCTTTCCAGTTGTCAAAATAGTCCCACAGAGCACACTTCAAACAGAATAATAGAGTGGCGAACAGGCTCGTTTTCAGAGATTCGCATTCATGCCAATACATCTCAATATATATCACTACTTAGGAATAAAATTGTCTTGGGAAAATAAAATAAAATAAAATCACAGATTACTATAAACGATTTCATCGTGAGACCGGAAATCAAACTCATCACGATCACATGTTCGTTTGTCCACTCACATAATCATCGAGATTAAACGTGATGAAGTGTGTGTTGGGTGGGCCAGGGAAGCTTTAGCACTTGTACAAATTGTTTTTTGGGTTGTGCAGACGAACTCCTGTCGCCAGCATCCGACTGTGAACCTGCCTCGATAAAATCATCCACGAACTTCGTACAGGGGTCGGAAGGCCTGGGACACGACCATAGTGTGATTTATTTCAGCTAGGTGAGAAACCACTGCACTGGTGAGTGACTTAATCGTTCCGGTGTTCAGCCACGCAGGGTGGTGTTCAAGAATCGGTTCGGACAATCGCCTGACGATGCGGCCTATGCACGTTATTCCACAGGAACAGGTAAATGAGTATATACAGTTCTATCTGTTTGGATCATGATGGTGACCCTATTTTACATTAGGTCAGATTCGCGCATGCTTTCAGTGGACATTTATAGGAATTTGTGGAAGACTGTTTACCAGACAAAGACTCAGGCACTGCAGGGTGCATGCATCCTGTCTATTCCGTGACGTAATGCTTACAGTCAATCACCAAAATAGTCATTACCTAATTCACACCCTGTTGATAGAATTACAGAGAAGAAGTGAGACAAATTGGAGAGGGGGATAAATTGAATGAAAATCCAATCAGATATTTGCTTCATTCAATTCAGCATCAATTCCAACAAAGTAATTTACCATCAAGATAACCGTGCAGGTTGGCGTGCATGCATAGAAATTATGGAAGAATGGAAGTCAGTAGACGAATGATGAAGAAAACTGAATTCCCCATAAAAGGGGAGCGTCTTTTATATCTTTAAATACAGAAGAGTGATCCGTAAGAAAGGCAGCAAAATACAAAAGCATTGATAGTCGGTGTGGAATTTTGCGAGGCTCACGAGTTCATACGGACTTCTTTCTCATGCAAAAATGTACGCACACACCTGTCGGAGAATCCGTGCAATTTGCATGTGACCTCGTACAGTATATTTTCATGGAAGGACTTGCCTAGAAGTAATGAATCTTATTCGATCGGAATATGACTCACACTTAATAGAACATAAACTAAACTAAACTGTAAAGTATCGCTATCTCTTGATCGGAAATCTATAATGATTACTCGGAAGGATTGCACTAATTGTGATAAGATGCTGGAGTTCACGAATCGGATATGCAGATTTCTGAGTACACAAAGGGGCCTTTCACGCCACACGTAAACACTTACAACGTCTGAGGACCAGCTAGGGCCTGGTGAAACGGTGATCTCAAAGTAGTTGAGTGATCTGATTGCTCGAACCTCCCGGTCAGAATATAACGTTGTACGCAGGTCAGTAATAGGTTTAATAGGGGCCAGAACAAGTCCGCTGTTCACACACCTTTGAAACTAGTCTTCATCCCACAGTTCTACAGTCCAACTGTAAACTCAATCACTTCTACTACCACTGTGGGTGCGTGGAGGTTGGGGGAAAGAAGCGGAAATGGGTTGGTTATAAGACGTCTGAATTCATCGACTGGTGAATTTTCTAATATGTCGAGATGTTCCTGGTTTATCGTACCAGTTTTCTTTCTTCAAATTTTCATTGTGTTGAAACTTAATGCCCAAGTTTCTATTTGTGTTGAACTGATTTACTGAACCAATTTTCACAAACAAAATGTTTTGGATAGCCATTTGGTCTGATGACACATTGTCCATGATAGTTGTCCGTGCACATAACATCCGACTGGTTTTATTTCAAAATTGGCTTGGGGAGTATCACGCTATTGGATATATTCTGCTTACGGGGATTAAAACAACTGTGCTTTGACTGGGTATCGAGGTTTAAATAAACCTTTCCAATGGGGAAAGTTCACCAGAGAGTTGATTTGAGGTGTTATCGTTGTTTAGCAAAGAGATAAACTCAAAACAGTTTAATAACTTTGTTTAGTTGCCGATTTTCCGCCCGATAGAGCACGAAGTTACATAATTATTATTTAGTGTGGAATTCATTATAAACAAACAGCCTTATTTTAAAACAGTATGTTACTTAGTACAACTGAATACAGCAGGCGAATAATATAATACTGAGTATCTCCAATAATCCAGGAATACGTATAGCCTTATCATCTATATAAATCCATTTCACTTCACCCACCTTCCACCCTCCCTATCTCATTCAGGTGCTGCAAGTAATCGAAGAGAATTTAGAGGACTATAATCAGGTGAATACGGCCAAAATGAATTTGGTCTTATTCATGTACGCTGTGGAACANATTTGTCGTATATCCCGTATTATTCGACAACCGCAAGGAAACGCTTTACTATTGGGCATGGGTGGTAGTGGACGGCAAAGTCTCACACGTTTGGCTGCTCACATGTAAGTGGAGTTCGTTCGTGGTGCGCCAGTCTCACCCAATGCTTGGTGCTCATTAATATTGTGGGAGATATTTTTTACATATAATTCACAGCTACTTGTAAGTAGTGTAAAAACAACGGAAACAATGCTTCTGTTCGATAAAATGATTATAAAACCTGTTTGAACTAAGCTGCAGATTTGTTGCGTCCTATCTGTTGCATCAATTTTGTGTTCTTTCTCGTTAAATATGAATAATCAATAATGTATGGACGTACACCTCACGGATCTTGGTGGAATTACGTTGGCAAACGTCACTAGCGTATCAGTTAGTAGGAAATAAGTTCCATGTTGTTGGCCTATGCTTCTGAAGACGAGATGGAATTTATCCAAAATGCCTACTGATAAGTGATAAAGTAGTCGGTGTTGTGCTGTGCTTACGAGTTTGAAGTTTTTAGAAGACAACGAAAGATTTTTCATGCACAATATATGCGTCTGCTGAGGAAGCCCTACTTACTGCCTTCTCGCGGCGATTTTTCCACCAAAGTGAGAAGACGGGAAGCCAATACCCGGACATATAACCCTTGCAGTTCCCCTAGGGGAGTTGAATAAAACCCCTGAATCTAAATCAACCAGGAGAAGCTATACGTACTACACTCAGTCAGAGCTTCCTGTTCGTAGTTGTAGTCACCGGCTCGATTGGGCACCTGGGACGTTTGACCTCGTTTAAACGGTGTATGATCCGATATGTAAATATATATATATATATATAAAATAGTTGTGACCACAATATTTGTTGCGAAAGTTTGGCCATCCAACTTTCTGTGAATCATTAATATCTTGAATGAAAAATAAAACGGATTGCCATGTATATTCTTCTTTACACTGAATGTATTCTACGCCCAGGGCTGAATACGAATGTTTCCAAGTTGAACTATCCAAAAATTACGGATTGAACGAATGGCGTGAAGATTTGAAGAAAATCATGATGTCTGCCGGTATCGAGGACAAGGCTGTCACATTCTTATTCTCAGATACTCAGGTCAGTGATCGGAATATTCCACTTTTGGATAACTACTAGGTTTTGCTTACTATCTTCTCTTCCCCATCCATTCAGTTTTATCTTCTTGCATGCCCATTGCTAGTATGGGTGCACTATATCACGGCGGGTACCCGCATTGTTGAAGCGGATTGACAGAAAGCTTCTATCGAAGCATTCATTTATGCTACGTATTGACAACTTGATAAGTGGAGTCAAGTATGAGTGAGACGGACTAACGCACCGGGAAGAATACGCTGGGCAAGGGCACCACTGCGAATGGTTTCATTGTATAACTGATGATTGCCACGACAGGTTTTTCTTAGAAATCATCAGAGTCGACTGAATGAACTTCTAAAGCTAGGCTAATTGTTGAAACGATTGTTCAGCAGATTGACATTGTGACCGATTGAGGTCAAGTTCGGTCAAGTTTATAATCATGTGGCTCTCGCGATTTCCTTAGTCGATCTGTCCAAGATTTATCATAATTATTCTTTTCGCTCTTACTGACGTCTTCACCCAGGAAAATCGATCTCTGACCTTTTGTAGGATCCGGATTGCATAAGTTTCAGCGATTTGCAAAACTTTTAATTTTTCAACATGGCAAGGGGTTATTTGTTTAATAGCTCGGAATATACTGTTTCAATTCTTAGTTGACAGTCAGTCAATTGCTGCCTTACTGTTCAGTTTGAATTAATACCATTCGTGCGTTTTCCAACGGTTGTCGTGGTTACTGTCTTCCCATGCACCCCGACCGTCACCGTTGAGTCACCAGATAGTCACCGAAAGTCACAATCACATGCTAACCGCAGACTGAGGCGAAGGACTAGGAACAATAATTTCACTAGCACAAATATCCCATTCGATTGTAAAATCATTTTGATAAAGGTTACCCACGGTAACCGAAACGTCGGCTTATTTTCACCGGCACCGACATCACTGTGTTTTCAAAATTACAGCTTAAATAAAAAATATATGAAATGGCGCATGGATTTTTCCATACACTGCAAACGTCGTTCGGATCTGACACTATGAATATCACATTCCCTTTGCAATACGGGAGGACTAAGGAAATCATCTTAAGTTAAATCTATAAGTAAAAATAACTAATTTATTGTTTTTTAATAACTGAACTTCCCCGTTACAGCATGTCTCTTTCATGGAACAAGTACATTTACCCCTTGCTACACTCGAGGTCGAAGGACCCATAATACGTTGTGTAGCAGCCTTAATACGCTTCCATTTCGCCGCACACGAAAAGCCTGGAGTACACCGAATATTCCTTTTGATTGATAACTGAAAACTGCCGGACCAATTTCATATAAAAATAATTAATTTCAAAAGAAGAAAGTTACTGAGGTGATGCAGTTCATAGTAAACGAAAAATCGTTAACCCGAAAAACAACTTACCGCGAGCGTATGAGTAATAAAGAAACAATATGACCGGTTGACAGTTCACTATTAGACGACACCACTTCAATTAAACAAATTAAAAATGAAATACATGGACATCGTTCTATAAAAATTCATTAAAATATCCGGGACTATTTAAAACACACCATTCCTGTAAAAACCCTCTTATTTAACCGTAGAATTTTTGGGCAATTATTAGATGTATAAATTATCTTTAAACTTTCTGTCTGATCTATCGAATATACAAATGTACAGTCAACTTTCAGAATAGGGGCTGCGTCCATACGAAGGCTGCCTGGGGAAATACAGAAGTGGAGGCGAGGATGAGCACCGGTGGGGCGGTTCGAACCCGGACCCCTAGGGTGACAAATTAGTGACCTAACCACTTGGCTAGCACCACCCAGCGCAGTTCCCCCATATAGAGCTCAGTAATTTACGCTCGTATGCCATGGCGGGATAGTGATACTTCTCACTGTAGATTTACACCGTAGAGGTTAATTGCCGAATCGTCATGAACACTACTAATAATTTTGAACCTGTTTACAACGGTTACATAATGTTCCCGGGTCTTTCACGGGTGTCTGGTAAGTTTCCCATTCATGCTAAGCCGCTTGCTTATTTCAGTTCTCACAACAAATCAATCCCCCTTCGTTGAATACCGTTCTCTCGACTAGGCCACTTACTGTTTAACATTATTTGTGTTTCAGATCAAATCCGAATCATTTTTGGAGGACATTAATAACATACTGAACGCCGGTGATGTGCCCAACGTCTACTCCCTGGATGATTTGGACAAAATCTACGATGGTATGAAAACTGTGGTCGCAGAAGCCGGTTTACAACCGACTAAAACCAATCTGTTCTCCTGTTACACCAAACGTGTTCGAGCCAATTTGCACACTGTGATTGCAATGAGTCCGATCGGTGAGATATTCCGTGCCCGACTACGTCAATTCCCCGCTCTGGTCAGTTGTTGCACCATCGACTGGTTTAGTCCATGGCCTCCGGAAGCGTTGGAATCGGTCGCGTTGCGCACACTGCAACAGATGACCGAATTGGACGCGGACGATCAGACAATCAGTTCGATGGTCAAAATGTGCATTGATGTGCACCAGTCTGTGGTACATAATACGGAATTGTACAAAATTGAATTGAATCGACATAACTATGTGACACCGACTAGTTTTCTCGAATTACTGGGCGTGTTCTCTAAGATTTACGGCCTGAAGAAAGTCGAAGTGACCACAGCTCGCGATCGAACCAAGACCGGGTTGGACAAATTGCTTAGCACGGAGGAGGCGGTGTCCAAATTGCAAGAAGAACTGGAAGTAATGAAACCGGAATTGGAACGCGCTGTCGAAGAGTCCAAAGTAACCATGGAAGAGATTGCACGGGATTCCAAAGTGGCCGAGGAGACACAGACCATTGTGTCACATGAGGAACAACAGGCGCTGAAAAAAGCTCGCGAATGTGAACTGATTCGAGATGATGCGCAACGCGATTTGGACGAAGCTATGCCCGCATTGTACGAATCGCTCGAAGCGTTGAAATCCTTGAACAAGAACGATATTACCGAGGTCAGAGCCATGATGCGTCCCCCGGAAGGTGTTCGCCTCGTGATCGAGGCAGTTTGTATCATGAAAGATGTGAAACCGAAAAAGGTGGCCGGGGACAAACCCGGAGTGAAAGTGGACGACTATTGGGAACCGGGTAAAATGTTATTGCAAGATCCGGGGAAATTTTTGGAATCCCTATTGAACTATGATCGAGATAATATACCGGACAGTGTGATCAATAAGATAAAACCGTATATCGAATCGGAAAGTTTTATGCCAGCAGCTATTGCCAAAGTGAGCAAGGCTTGCACAAGTATTTGTCTCTGGGTGCGAGCCATGTTCAAATATCATCATGTGGCGAAAAATGTGGCACCCAAACGTGCCGCACTACAGGCGTCCGAGCTGGAACTGGCCGAGACCGAGAAATTGCTCAAAGAATCTCGAAGTCGTTTGAAAGCGTGCGAAGATCGTATTGCCAGTTTGCAGGCCAAATACGACGAGTGTATTCGTCGTCAACGTGAGTTGGAAGATAAGAGTCAACTGTGCGAAGCCCGATTAGTCCGCGCGGACAAACTAATCGGTGGTCTGGGCAGTGAAAAAGTACGTTGGAAGGAATCGGTGATCAGTTTGAATCGTTTATTGGACAATCTCGTCGGTAATGTGCTCTCCTCGGCCGGTTCGGTAGCCTATTTAGGTCCGTTTTCGAGCAAATACCGAAACGATATGACCACAGAATGGACAAAAAAATTACGAGAGCACGGTGTACCGCACACGACAGAACCGGCGCCAAATTTGGTTCAAACATACGGAGATCCGGTCAAATTACGTAATTGGCACATTTTTGGTCTGCCCAAAGATGCTCTGTCCATTGAGAATGCGTGTATTGTTCAGTTCGCTCGACGCTGGCCATTATTTATTGATCCACAAGGACAGGCCAATAAGTGGATCAAAGCTCTCGGTGCGAATGAGGGGATGAGTGTGATCAAAATGTCCGATAAGGATTTCTTACGCAGTTTGGAAAATTCCATTAGATTTGGGAAACCATGTTTGTTGGAAAATGTCGGTGAAGAACTTGACCCGGCCTTGGAACCGATACTACTGAAACAGACTTACAAGCATCAAGGTGCGACGGTGATCAAATTGGGTGATGCTGTCATTCCCTATCATGATGATTTCCGATTCTACATTACCACAAAATTGCCCAATCCGCACTACAAACCGGAAGTATCGACTAAAGTCACACTGGTCAATTTCACTTTGTCCCCGGATGGTTTAGAAGATCAACTATTAGGCCTGGTCGTGGCTGAGGAACGACCAGATTTGGAAGAGGCGAAAAATCAGTTGATTGTGAGCAACGCAAAAATGAAACAAGAATTGAAAGAGATTGAGGATCGGATTCTGGAACGACTAAGTGCTACAGAAGGTTCCCCGGTCGATGATATCGATCTAATCCAAACATTAGAGGCATCTAAATTGAAATCAAGCGAGATTCAAGCGAAAGTGATTGTGGCCGAACAAACAGAGCACGATATTGATGAAACACGAAGCAAATATATCCCTGTTGCTGTGAGAACACAAATTCTATTCTTCTGTGTGTCCGATTTGGCCAATATCGATCCGATGTATCAATATTCGTTGGAATGGTTTGTGAATATATTCCTGAATGGGATAGTCAACGCGGACAAGGCAGGTAAGCATGGCAGTTTGGCATACGAATTGGTGCTCTACTTACCTAAGAATTTTTAATTTGATGTAGTTCACTTTAGGAACGATCTAGACCTCATCTATCTATCAGTGATAATCGACTTGTGAGCGATTTCGTTAATTTTTCCGGTTATTGCTTCCGTTTGTATTTAGACCGTTTTCACCACTCCCTGATATGAGAATCAATACTGAAGCATAGTTAGAGTATTCTTTGTAAAATTATGAATGGTGAAGAAGTTCGGAGTCGGCCATTGAAAATAATCGTGATCTAGTTTATGTCCCCGTCAGAACTCGGATCATTTATTTATGTAATGTTAATGCTTAGATGTACGACCGGCACGAACCGAACAATAATAAGGGAAGGAAAACGCCACTGGAGAACAGCAGTTAAAGTCTGTTCCATGATCAGGATGCGATACGCCAATAAAAATGGGTAAATTGGGTGTACGAGACCGACTTGGTGACGCACCAATCAGATCGTGTCCTTGACATTCCGATTGGTCGATCGGAAACAGCTGTCTGATTTGTCCTAGTCACCCAATCCGAAATCGACTCGCGGTGGGTGTCGCGAGCGTGCTTGTGGTGTGACGCGGATCCCTGCGGGCTGTAAAGGGTGCTGAGCGGACCATCCTAACGGTTTACATGCCGGTTGGCTTATAAACTCCTCATCCTCGTTACTGAGCTACACGGTTGGCGGTGATCACTGAAAATAAATCTCTGCGGAAAATAAATTTTATCCAACTTGTAGGGAGAAACAAACTTCAGAGGAGTGGAGCACCTCTCGGAAACTCCAGATAATCAAAGGCGGTGCTCTCTACTGACGAATTGTACGGATTCATCCATGAATCTCATTCTACTCATTTAATCTGTTTAAGTAGTATCATAGGTATTCTGTTCAGACGGTAAATATCGGTGTCATTCAAAGAACGTAGCTTGAAATGAGAACAGAGTCCTGTTATTCTTTGAAAGCCTTTGGGCTTTTCTGGTGATCCCTAAAGTAGCATCGTCCTATACTCTCGAATGCATCGAATCACTCAACAAAGCTGTTTTGCCCAGGCATAGCTAATCTATTGGACCAAATAAGTGTATTGTTTTCGTTGGTACAAAATGTAACTTCAGATTACACCCGGAATCATGTATGTATGTGACCTTGACCTCAAGCCAAAAGAAAACCGTTAGTTGCTGTTATCCATTCGACCGCATGTTGCCCAATATCCCGCACTAAACCTCGTCTCATTTGTCTTTCCGTTTTCAGACAATGTTCCACAACGTGTGACAAATATAAACAATTATTTCACATTCAGTCTGTATTGTAATGTGTGCCGCAGTCTGTTCGAGAAGCACAAACTGATGTTCGCTTTCTTGGTGGCCATTCGAATCTTGCAAAATGAAGGAAAGATCAATATGGTGTGTTGTTATTGCATTCACTTCTGATTTTCGTAACACGTTATATAGGTCACAATAACCTCATTAGTAACACCGAGTAAATTCGATTGGACAGCTCTTTTAGAAATGAAAACAGCAGTAGTATTTCTCAAATTTGGACATGAGCCCTATTAGAATGTGACTATTTTAGGGTATCTGGGATACAGATGCATATATTGAAGATAATTCGTATGTCCAGCTTACAAGTTAGTTTGATGACATTTTATCGCCAATTGATGTAACATTCTCAGTGCCTTAACTGGGTGGGCGCTTTCAAATATCCGTTTCCTTACATAGGTCAGTGCGTTGTATGGAGATGTGGTGGTAGGCTCAATTTTCTTCGTTTTGAGGTAGTAGAGACTGTGGTGATCTTATGATTATGTTCTTTTCTTTTTAAAAGTTTCGTTCGTCCCATAGAACACACATCGAGAAAAACGAAAGCGCGGCGAACAAGCTCGTTTTCAGTTATTCGTAATCATGCCATTATATAACATTAAATAGGACTAACAACAAGAACAAACAGGGAATGAGAGATTCAAGTCCTAATGGTTCAGCTTTAGCTCCATTCTTGCGTGCATATGTGCTTGTCATTTGGCACTTTACTTCGTTGATGAAGATAGGGACAAGATAAAGAATGGCACTATTTCGGTAGTGGTACGTACACGAACAAGCCTAACTACTGCTTGTGAACTTCTGTGGTATTCCTATTCCTTCAAAGTGTAAAATGATACCATAAGACTGGACTGATTCTTCTCCCAACCTGAAAATAACTAAGGAATCACTAGAGTAAGTGGACGAATTTTGGCACTTAGGTGGCTACATCCCACCCAACGGACGCGTCACAGAAGAAGAATCAGCTAGCGTACAAATGGATCAGGTGGCATTGTCCAACTTGTGATATTTATGGTACCGTCGCCACATCTGGTTGTTTGTGAAGGGTTTGAGTGTATGCTGCAGCGGTTCAGCTGGTGTCGCCATACGGCGCAGAAAATTGGCCATAATGAAACAGGAAAAAGATACCTCATTGGGGGACAACCGCACAAGCAATGCTGACGTTGAGTGCAGAGTTTTAGGTAGTTGCGTTCGTCCATTGGTGCAAGTGGTCGATCTCCATAGATTACTTTGGTTGAGGCAAGTGTTACGCATACCAACCAAATAGGTATTCATGGTGCAAGTTGCTTTCTAAACAGGTTTTGGGTGGAAAAAAGTAAAAGGCGGCAAAACTCAAACCTAGCCTGAGGAGACTCGGTCACAAGTTCGCGTCAGGCTTCCTGGATGGGTGGTTCGAGATTATTGTAATCAATGTTTAGAGACAACATTATGGCCGAGTGACGTAAATAGGGGCATCTCAATTTTTGTGCAACGTTTGTTTACCGGATTTTTCTATTTTCTCTCTGACACTACTTTCAGCTTTCCAGTCTTGCTTCTACCGCTTCATCCAAATTGACAGTCATGAGACGGCTCATATTTGACAGCGCGGGAATACACTCTCTGTCTGTCTGTCTGTCTGTCTGTCTGTCTGTCTGTCTGTCTGTCTGTCTGTCTGTCTCTTTATAACTGTTAAATCATCGTACTAATTCGTTTAATTGTATCTGCAGATCACATTTTTTCTTCGCTAATTTAAGGATAGCCACCTGCGTTTTCATCCATGATACATATTTATCTTAACTTAAATATCATTTATTCAAAGGAGTTTTGTAGTTTTTTCGTGCCGGACAGGATGTTTTTATTGCTTCTCGTTTTCTGTTCTCGATCAGGATGAGTATCGGTACTTGTTGGCCGNGCCGGTGGGACATCGAAACCGGTGGATTTGCCCAATCCCGCACCCGAATGGATATCCGATCGAATGTGGGGTGATGTGCTCACTTTGAACGCTCTGCACACTTTCTCCGGGCTGCCTCAGAGTATCACCGAGAATCGGGATGGATTTAAGGCAATTTTCGACTCGCCCGATCCACATCGTGTCACTTTCCCGGATCCATGGCAAGTGAATTTGGACTGTTTTCAACGCATCCTTTTACTACGATGTCTACGTGCGGACAAGGTCACAAATGCTATGCAAGATTTTGTTACACATCATTTGGGACAACGATTTGTCGAACCACAATCCACCAGTTTGCCTCAAGTGTTCAAAGACAGTTCACCTTCCTCGCCACTTATTTTTGTGCTATCCCAGGTGAGAAATGGATGTAACCCACAAATAAACAGTTCTTATTCGATTATGAACCCATTGATAGTGGTTCATGTATCTGAACAAGCAAGTCAGAAGACAAATACAACGAGAAGAATTCCTTTCGTACACTCTCATCAATCGCTTACGTATAACATTCAACAAGATAGACAAACAAAGTGCATTAGAAAAACTAGCTAGGTTTAATCGTGTGTGTGTGTGTTTGTCTCTTGACTTGCCTGTTCAAATTCATTACGAGATCTAAATGTCCCCGTTTGTGTATCAGTCAGTTCTTACACGAACAGGTGGTTTTCAAAGTATGAAGGGATTTCAGCAGGACTATGTGGATGGCGGTGATTGAATGAGCGGGTCGTCGTAGCATCAGTGCATTGATTCACAAGACTTGTGTTCAAACCACTCCACCATTGTGGTGCGCGAAAACAAATCACGGACAAATTCTGATACCTCACAGTATCTTGAACAATGATTTTCTTGGCACGCAGTATGTGAAACAGAGTATAAACTACGGTGTTACACGATAGTGATGGAGGATGTGATCCAATTATATAGTGAATTACGTGGTGCACAGAGCATGATAAAATTCACCGGATAATAGAATAAAATCCCTCGTCAGTAGCATGTAACCAATAATCAGGTTTTGAATGCTTCCAACCGAGTCATAACCCCGGAGGCTGGTGCTGAGATGAGCGAGGCGCGATGCCCGCAAAAGCTGGCAAAGATGGGTTGTGCTATATCGTGTATATTCGAAATGTGAAACGGTTTGATCAGCTGCCCGGTGACCGTATGAGTAGTACGCTTGCATTCTTCCTGGGTTCGATCCCCAATTAGGTTGATGGATTGGCATTGCTAATAAGATCGAACCAGGTGGGAACAGTTGTCCAGTGCTTTCCAGCTTTTCATTTCATGCTTCCTTTGCTCTTTACACAACAAAACTTCACCATATAAACTGCAGTGTCTGTTCGTAGGATCCCTGCTGTTCCTTGCTCTCTCATCCCTGTCCTCGTACAATGAACTACCTTCCTGATCCTGCTTGGAATCTGATTGGATAATTTTCTGCCATCTGCCTAACTTGTAATCCTTCAGTCTCATAACAACAATATTTATTATTAGTATCCTCAACTGTAATATGGTAGATAGGGTTGCAAAATTGGTTTAACAAATACCGGCATCAACTTTAGTCTTCACACCTGTTCGATTTATGATAAAGCCATTGGTTGTCTTACACAGTACCAATTTTAAAACAGTAGGTTTGAATCACCTGTTCAAGGCTTCCCAGCTTTGCAGTTTATATTTTCTCTCTTATTTGTGACAAGTCGCAAGGGATAAATAATGTTTTCTTCTGCTCCCCCCGCCTAATTAATTGTCCCATCCAGGGCACAGATCCCGCTTCCGATCTGTACAAATTTGCCGATGAGATGAAATTTGGCGGGAAGAAATTGTCAGCCATCTCGTTGGGTCAAGGACAAGGTCCACGTGCCGAGGAACTTATGCGTGCCGCTATGGAACGAGGAATTTGGGTGTTTTTCCAAAACTGTCATTTGGCTCCTTCGTGGATGCCTGTTTTGGAACGGCTGGTGGAACAGATTGACAAAGATCGGGTAAGATTGGTTTCGTGTCCGGGTATCAGATGTTACTCTTGCTGTTCCTCAGCTACGGTTTGCGTAACATGTGCTCCATGCAATGTCATAAAGCGATTCGTTGTATTCTTAAATAAACGGGTACACTATGGATTATTCTTACTATAAACATTCATGTCAAAAAGCTACATGCAACATTTGCGCATTGAATCTGTTTTCATTCATGACCACTCCTTCCCCTCTCCCCCAAGAAACACCAATCGGAGGATGTCTACATCATGTGACACAATTATAATAAATTCTGTAAGCATAAAGCCTAAATTTCAGTTAAGATAAACAAGTTGGATATTTATTATTTATGTTTTACATACCTGATGCCAGACTATGTGCCAAAGAAATCGTGGTACAATAATCTTTATAAAAAGAAAAACGCTCTACGATTTGCAAGTGAGCCGAATACTGTCAGGTTGCCCAAAATTGTTAACAAATTCTGTGAAAACATGTCCGTTGTTAACTAGAATACGTGCCAATGAGGGTACAGTAGAGTTACGATGTATGTTTATTCGAGAGGGATCACAGCGGTATTAAGATCTAGTTGACGAATGGGAACAACAGGAAGTTAAATCTGTGTGCGGTCGATAAGAATCATATGTGCAAACTTTTCACATGCATTCAAGTGACGCACTGGTTAGTTAACAGCTCCTCCAGCGGAATCGAAGAGATGCGGCTAATGATGATGATCAGTCCACGTAGAAGCAGTTTCGAATTTCGTTAGCGGTTTGGAAAAAGTAACAGGCGGGCAATAAAGTAAAACAGGGAAGACGCACACGGATAAGGAAATAATCGATTGTTGAATGCGAAACTGACGAAGTTTACGGATAAGAAAAGAAAGTCATCTAAGCTTACTGACGATATGTTGAATGTGAGAGGTCCAATGAAGATTGGCATCAGTAAAACATCCCGGGTATTTAATACAGCTTACCCGGGATACTAGTTCAGATGGGCAAGAAGAGCGTGATAGTGTAAAGTGACATTCGAAACATTTGGAGGGACGAAGAGAGAAGCCGAGTGCGGCTGAAAACTTTTGAACTTTTTTACAAGTTGTCAAAAGATTTTGAAGGACCAGAAGAATCAGAGAGAAATGATGAAGAATAATTAATGGTCATTAAATACAGTGTCAAGTTAAGAGTATGTTAGAGGTTTGCCAATAAATTACTACCATTTTGAAAGAAAAATAAGGATCACCTCATACCTCAGCCAAATTTAGACTATGTTACTGTCTGGCAGAAGCAAACATATTCCACTCCTTACATACTTATGTACTTATATATATATACTTGTCTAATTTCGTTTGCCTGACACAACCGCACCGCAGTTGTAGCGGAAAAGTAGTAATTAGGAGATTGGTCGCTCAATCAGTGATCCCCGAAAAGGTGGAATGGGCTCAGTCCGAATTCGAACCCAGGACAACGCGCACCGGGAGCGAGTACCGTACCCCTAGACCACGGAGCCTACGGCACAATCCGCTTTAACCTTTTAGATACGGTCTTCAAGTCCAAATGTTCTCACCATTCATTTGAACATCTCATTCCTCCTTCAACTTTGCAGGTACATCGTGACTTTCGTCTTTGGTTGACCAGTATGCCCAGTCCCGATTTCCCAGTCTATATACTTCAGAATGGATCAAAAATGACAGTGGAACCTCCCAAAGGATTGAAGGCGAATTTGTTGCGTACCTACACGTCAATCAATGATGCCTACTTAGGAAATGTACCAGAAAAGGTGGGTTATTGAGTCGTTTTTTCTGCTATTTTGGTCGTAGTGACAGTAATAATGATTCTTTTTGTCCTAAATCGATGGAAACGGTGATATTGAATAAGCTAGTTTGTCGGTAGCATCCGAAATCAACCTAGGCATGTGCTCAGGCTGTTGTTGGGTCTTGACGATATATTCCACCTCTTTCCGGCAAAACATCTTCGGGAATATCTTAACCTGCATTTACCTATGCAAAGTGATCTACAAAATGGATGGAATCATTCCTAAATCCTAGCTTTGACGGAAGCCGCACAAGTTTTCAACTGATCAACCTTGCGACACCACCAGAAGGGTTCAAATGTATGATTTCAAACCATGTTTATTTGGTCTACTTGTTTCTTTAAACTACAGTGCAGATATTTCGTCAACTTCGAAACTGAATTTGTCACTGATTCTGAAAAACAATGTCATTTGGTTCAGTTTGTCCAGTTTTATTTACTTCACACTGTTGAAACAATTTTGGAATGTTGAGTTCAGATTAATCCATTCGGTGTGCATAGACACCCGACATTGTGTTTGATTATATTTTGTCCTGGTTGCGATTTTCATTCCTTGGGAGCTTTTTTATGCAATACAAGGTAAATGTATGTTTTTTGTCGTGATGCAATGTCTCGTCTGTAGGGTAGCCCATTCAGCTCTACAATCAAGTTGACAATTATCATGACTCGGTTGGGGGTAGGCACCAAACAGTCGCATACCGAGTAGTTTGCTCGTTGCGTGAAGTGCTCAAAATGCTGTCTGAACTGCTGCGTGATTATCACTTGTAGAATGAGCGGACGATAATGATGTTCTGTAGCATGTGCGTGCGCGTTCACTGATATGTGTGTGTTCGTATGTGC
>UZAN01040308.1:60365-71732 GCA_900618425.1 Echinostoma caproni
TATATATAAACGGCTTGTAGACAAGTATGGTACCAAAGCCAAAACAATAATAATAATAGCAATAATAGGGGATAGGTGGATTGGGGTACAGAACTATTAAGTTCATGTTGTTAGAGATATGATCAAAGTTAGCGGGTTTTTTCTTCGAGGGCGCACCCCTATAGTCCTTGTATAACCATGCGCGAACTACAGTGTGCGGGAACCTAAATGCCGTTAGCTCCGTGGGAGTTAATTCACCATCCGATAGATATTAATACAATCCAGGGATCAGCATATCCCTGTTACGGTAAATANCTCCCTGGGCTGAATCAAGCAGTAGATCTCATTCACTCATCAAGGAGCATTAGCTGTTCCAGTACGTCGTAGATAAGTCTCATTAAGATTGTAGTCCTCATTTACTCTCAATGTGCTTTAATCTGTCTGTCTAGCGGTTTGCCGCAGCATGACCGCTGACGCATTACTCAACTTCTTGGACCCAACGGGGAGAGTTGAATAAATGATAGAATCCAAAAAAGTGGGATCTGCTGCAAGGTATACGATAGTCTACCATCACTACTGTGCCTCGTTTCTTTTCAGTATGACACTACTCTAGTTGTTCTAATTATCGACAAACTTGGTCAACATTGAATAAGACACCGAAATGCCTACCTGATTTAGGCTCTCTGAGTCTACTACAAAGGACAATTTTTATCGATATATTCTCTCAACATGTTTTAACAACTCATCTTCCTTGACCACATTTTTATCCCCATGCATTCGTATTTCATAATCCTCCGTAAAGTTACCGGTTGCGTTATACGTGAAAAGATATTTTATTCTGTTTTTATACAGAATTCGGAGTTCAAACACTTGTTGCTAGCATTGGCTTTCTTCAATGGTGCATTGATTGAACGCAAGAAATTCGGACCATTAGGATTTAATATTGCGTATGAATTCACAACCGGTGATTTGAAAATATGTATGGATCAACTGATAATGTTCCTGTCCGAGTACTCTGTCACACCGTACAAGGTGAGCGTTGCACTATTTCAGTCTGATGCTCTCTCTCCACCCCCGCACTCTCTTTGATGAGTTGCTTGGTGACAAGCGAAATTTTATGTTTCTTAAACATTAAAGGTGTATTTCACAGACGCCCTGATGTCTGGATTTGACACCTCGGCCAACCGTCAGGAGGCGTTGCGGTGCTTTAGGACGGCGCAACTCGGAGTTGGCGTGGTCTCCTTATCGCACGCCTTGGCCTTATGTGCCCTCTTGGATAGAGCACTCCCGAAGTTGAGTGATGTCGCGCGCTCGGAATTGCTGCTCGATCGTTTCATGGAGAGCCTTCCGGGAGAGCTCAGGGAGACGGTGTGAATAATTTATGACGAAAAGACCATGGATGTATTCAAACTGGCACATGTAATGATGGAGTTCGCCTGGAAGATTGTCACACCTGTCCAGTCAACCGAAGCCCTTAGATACCACCCAGAGATTTGGTGGCTAGCCGAACAGATTACAATCAGTCGGCCGTTAAAATAAGGGGAATTTTGAGCGCAAATGACCAGAGTGCTGACAGAAAAATAGCCCCGAAACACAGCACAAGTGGTCCGTGAGAGAAACCCCGATGTCGGTCGAATCGTTGTCCCCGGGACAGGACCCCATCCGGAACGACTGATCGTTGTTCATTTCAGACCCAAATGGTGATGGAGGATCACAAAGCGCCATGCTGGTTTGTTTGACACAAGTGCTGCTGTTTCTTTGACGAAATCCCAATCAACTGAGTCAGTAGAAGCCTCGGATGCGGCAGTGAAGATAGTTGGCGAATAAGAACGGCAAGCTGAGAGCGTAGCAAATCGGACTTTTTCTGTTGAGAGCACGACGGACAAGCAAAATTTTGTTAGACTACACAACAAAGTGATGAGACAGTTAAGAATGCCGGTGAAACGGAAACCAAGTGCACTTCTCAAAGTGCCAGAAGAGGAGTACCAGCACCACGTTAGAGGTCTTGTCGGCGACCCTGAATCAAGGAAGTTGCGTCCTAGATGGTAAAGTTCATGTAGAATACGGATAGAGAGGAATCCCATGAATATGTTTCAGGAGAGGTGGCAACAGGTGTGTGTATCAAAGTAAACCCGAAATGTGGCACGAGGACAGCCGCCGTATTCCACACAGTCGTCATCAATCTAAATCCTGCTCAGATTTAAAAAAAATCGGGCAATATATTAACTGATATTCTAACCGGGACAGACTCGTTCAACTTTTCCAAAAAAGGAAGTCACTACTCAATGTATACAGAGTTTATTTCAAAAGCTGCATCTACATCATCCACACCCTCAAGTTTCCAACTTTTTTCACATACCTCTTCATTTCTTAATTCTGTTTTACCATAGCTCACACGTCTAATTGCTGACAAGGAGAAAGTGGCCACAGAATTACGTAAATGTTTACTTAATTGACACGGACGATATCTACCATTTTCAGTTTCATTTTGTATGGTTTTGTAAATTTGCATCTACAAATATGGTACAAGTTGATGAAAATTCCCCCATCCGAGTGCATAGAGTTACTCCTGAATAGAAAGAATTAATCAGCACCGCCAATTAAGCTTCACCTGATCTTTTTATATTTCAGGACAGCCGTTTGATTGGCTACTACTGACGTCCGTTCTTGAAAATTGATTTTAAAATCATGTATATTCAACAAATGAAGCCAAAAGGTAAAAATTGATCCATACCGCTACTGATGAGCGTGTTAGCAGTCTGATGAACTATCAGTTGAAGATTAGGATGAAAAAATACCGTTTGGATTGAGAGCATGTCGGGCGTCAACAGAGTTGCTCCAGTGTATTTTTTTTATCTGACTTATTATTTATCTGACTTATTCAGTAAAACTTAAAAAAAAAACAATTATTATCATGAAACTAATAGACATCATATGCACCAATCCAATCTTGAACCGTGGTTGCCAGACCCGCAAGCTATTTGCTATTGAGTCTGAGTCTAGACTGTGTGCCAAACAAACTGTGGCACAATATTCTTTATAAAGAAAAGAAAAACGTTCCATGGCTTGCTTGTGGGCGGAATATTGCCAAGTTACTCAGGCCAAGAAAGTTCAGTTTCTTTGGAGAATTCACAACCAAAGCCTAACCCACNCTAACCCACAAGGCAGTGGAGCAGTGTGGGAAAACGTACTCATCACCCATTACACAACGAACTGTCAAAAGCTGCTGTGAGTTTGGCAGCGGTCAGTGAAGTTCGCTTCACTTCGCTTCGCTGTACGATGATGATGATGATGATGATGATGATGAAAAGCTGTAGCTACCTCATCACACACCTGCGCCGCGTGAAGGCAGTGAACGGGGATTCCTCATCACAGGCTATTTAAGACGTTTGATCAAATGAGGGCTTTTAACGAGGTGCGAGAGAAGACTTATAAGTCACAACCCAAAACACCTACCCCCGACCATACTGAGGCTTTCGAAGTCTGTCGATTTTGATAAAAAGGTATCTGTTCCCAACGCGACAAATCACGATTCAAGTCCCGACAAAAAGAACGTCATATTAAGGAGCAAAGCAGCTTCCCGGTGGTCTTCAACGATAACTACAGCGTAATTCCGAGACGTAGGCAGTTTAAGTCTTCATTCTGCTTCCGGTGTTTCCCTGCTCCCCTTCTGAGTAGTGTTTCTCTCTCGCAAACTGTCTGATCAATCAATCGAAGAAGATAAAGTGTGTACCAATAATGAATATGTAGAATATAAAACTTATATATATCTAAGAAAACTAAGTATATGCACAAGTGTCGCGAATTATCACATTCCATTATCATTCCATTCAGTTTCAGTTTCAGTTTCTACAACCGTTAGTCATGCACTATCATGCGCCGGTTTTGGTTGCTGTCTTTGGGCCACCCATTTGAATGAGGCAGCAGTAGTAGAAAGACGGTAAAGTTGAAGGAGTTGTTATATATATATATACATTATAAGCAATCCCATGAGAATGGGCTTGACAAATTTTCCAAGTGTGTAAGACTATAACTTGTAGCTATCCTTTGGTCCCCTCATAGTCATGATTTTGATGGATTCACCTGAGTGCCCAGTTCAATTACGGGATAAATATTTTGCAGGTACTATGTTACACGGCCGGTCACATAAACTATGGTGGTCGGATCACGGACGATTGGGATCGTCGTTGTGCAATGAGCATTCTGGGCGAATACTATCAACCACAATCATTGGATGATGATCATTCCTATTCGCCTTCGGGAATCTATCACCAATTGCCTGAATCGAGTGATCATGCGGTAAGTTCATTTTTCTCTGATCCGAAATTAAATTAAATAAGAACCGCATCATCATAAATTTGATTCCACCGAGGTCTTTTCTGTAGATATGAGATCTTAAGATAAAAGGTCAATTTCAGAGATAAGAATGATTTCGTCTTTGAACACAAGGAGCTCGGTACTAACTTTGAATTGTTCTTGTTTATCCGAATTTCTAGGTAGTTTAATTGAAATGCTTGAAATTTTTTTATTACATACATTTGTGTGATGAACAGCAGACTAGGTAAACCCCAAAGTCATGAAGACCTGCTGTTCAGTGGTGGAAACCGGTAACTCAAGCCCCGGGACTTGGAGCGGTGGATCACGGAAGGCCCCACTGGGTTAGTCGTGGTATTGAACGGGACCTCAGCAAAGCTGGGTGGCGGGGCTCGAATCTCGCAGGCCGGTGACCGATTAAACCACTGAGCCACCAAAACCCTAATTTGAGGATGTGTGCTTGGCTAAAGATAGATCAGTTTACGCAAATAGTCAGAGAAATCAAGGAGACGAAACGGTCATCGGAAGTCAATGATAAACGCAAGGAAGTAGGGGGAAACCAAAGCTCAAATAGATCTCAATACAGTTAGAGCTGATGGTGGTAATGGTGAATGGATAATCGAATCACGAATCCGGGTCCCGTCAATGTGATAGGTATCCGAACAGACAGGACTAGTCCCGATCACATAAACGTTCGACCATGAGCACGTGACTAAATAGTTTCGTCATAACGCTACGACAGCGGTTACCACACCAACTATCTTCCATTTAATACGTGATCCGGGGTTTTTTCAACATGTCTAGAGATAATCTTTCAGTCACTCAACTGATCCGGAACGCATGTGCTTTTGTGACGGACTGGTAGAGGCAGGCGGAGCAAGTGCGAACACATCACAACAGTATAGGGCGCTTATAGGCGAACGGGCAAAAATAACTTCAGTTCAGCCGTATGACTCTAGTTTCGGGTACGAGCAAAAATCGATAGTCGCATTGGCATCGTATACTGCGTTTTAGTTTACAGTTTGAATCAAAAAGGTATAACCTCGCGAGAATACAATTCTAACGGAAGTAGTGAAAAACTCTATTTGAATTTGTTTATATGATGAATTCGTCATGTAACTTATCTTCAGGCCTTTTTGTCGGAGTTTATAAGAAAATAACAGGTTTCGAATGAGTATTGCAGAACTGGATTCAATTTCAAACGTTTCGAAACGAGTTATATCCACGAATGCTAGTGCTGAGATGAGCAAGGTCCGTGGTCCGCAACAGGCTCACAAAGATAGATTATACCATATCGTGTAAATTCAAAATAAGGAACGGTCTGATCAGCTACCCGAGGGTGGCCGTGTTGGTAGTATGCTTGCGTTCTACCTGTGAGGTCCCAAGTTCGATCCCCAGATTGGTCGATGGGTTCGCACCGCTGATGAGACCCAACCAAGTCAAAAAAGTTGTTCAATGCTTCCCAGCTTTTCAGCTCACGCATCATTTACACAACGAACTCATCATATAAACAAATCAGATCCTCCATTGCTCTCATACAACAAATAATCAGATTGTGAAAGTTTCCAACCGAGTCATAAACCTGGAGGCTAGTGTTGAGGTAAGCGAAGATCGATACTTGCAACAAGTTCCATTGGACTTTGTTTGCTTGTCTGTCATGAACACGTATCTTTAAAAACTACAGTTCTAACACATATCTTTGCTTATTCTTTTCAATTTCAGACTTATTTGGAATATATTCGCAGTCTGCCCATTAATGATCCTCCGGAAATATTCGGTCTGCACGAGAACGCCAATATCACATTTGCCCAGAATGAGACTTTCGCATTGCTTGGCTATTTGCTCCAACTACAACCCCGTTCCTCAGCCGGTTCCGGGAGTGGACAACAGCGTGAGGACGTGGTGGAAGAGATTGCACGATCCCTACTGAACTCGGCACCCCAGCCGTTTGATTTGGTCAGTGTAATCCAAAAATATCCGGTCATGTACGAGCAGTCGATGAACACCGTTTTGACGCAAGAAGTGATCCGGTAAGCGGAAAGGACTAGTGGGCATGATCAAGTTCAGTTTCAGTCTCAACAAGTACAGCCATAAACCATGCACTTTCGTTCGCCCGTTCTGGTTGCTCTCTTTGGGCCACTCATTTGAATAAAGCAGTAGTAGTAGAAAGACAGTAAAGTTAAAGGAGTAGAGTCGAACAGACAATGGAGAATTTCAGTGGACTATTGTTGCAGAGAAGTTGAGAAGATGCACGAATGCCACTGTTTACGACACGCAGTATCTCTGACCATCACTTTCGATCATCCCGAGGTCCTCAGTCAGGGAGCCTAACGGGACCTATGTAACCCAGTCCTCTGGTTAGGGTTTTCATACCCTCGTGCCAAGTCTTAGCTTGACCACCGTTGGCTTTATTTCACCCATTACCTGCGTAGGCGAACATCCCTGACCGTGGCAACCTACTTAGCCGTGATTGAGCCCCTGAGTGAATGCGTGTTAAGACGATAAAAGTGTTTCCAACAATAATCGATTGTCTCTTTGGATATTGTTCATTGCTAAGATGAAGTATATTGGCAAATGTAGACAAAATGTGAGGATTATGAATTTTATAAATCCACAAGACAGTACCGAAACGAGGAGATTTATCTGTCTGAAAGAAAGTATCGAATAGGGATAAATAATCCTATATAGGACGAAACATTTAATTTACCATAATTAGTTAGCATTTTTGTAGTCATTTCTTCATCGGTGATCTGCAGTCTGACAGCCTATTTCTTGGTACATGCAAACTACTCACAAGAATAGTGAGTAGCTCCTCCTCATACAAATAAACATATAAATGAATACTAGATTGAGCTATTCATGCAATTACTTACTCACGGTGTGAGCTTGTTCAACTTTTTCTCCTTGATTCACCGCCTCTTGTGGTTGTCAATGAAGTTTTGTTCACTTTATGAAATTAAAAGTTAAATAACAAATTAGTTGACTTTTTGGGTTTTCATTCAAAACAATCTTTCATGCATGGTTCAAACAAAAAGCTGAGAAGTATTGTCTAGCTCTTCTATTCACGTGCCTACTTGAATGTTCCGATGAGACGTGATTTCCCATCTTCTTCTCTTAAAAACAAATATATTTTATTTGATTATCCTTTAGACTTCATCTTCACACCATCTTCAAACCAATCGTTCAACCAAACCACTCAAGCTGAACAAACTTAGGATTTCGCTCTCCACAGAGGGCATATTTACATATTCACATTTGAAAATGGGACCACAGTTGGATTTGTATGGTAGGCATGCGAATTACTTTTGTGTCAATCAACTCATGTGAGGACTACTAAGTTAAATATGTTCTAGGATATTCAGTCAATTCCCTTTTTGCTAACTGCCAACTCCAAACGAAAATCAAAGCTGAAAGTTCAGCTGACCTGAACACCGAACATCTGGCCAGACAGCGATAGATAACCAGAAGTTATTGTTTTGAGGTAGTTCATTAGATCCCGGAATAAATTCATACGGTTGTGAGTTTGAATGTAACGCATCCCCAAGTTTAGAGAGAAGAATTACCGCAATCAACCCTTCGGTGGGATTCGAACCCACACATGGACGCCGTCTACGCTCCCATACAGCGCAAGCTCTACAAGCTGAGCTACGAGGCCACACAGATAGCAGTAATCTTTTCACATTCAAGTTTACCCATCCAACTTACAGAGGCGTATGGCACCCACCAGTTAGCATGTAAGCTAACTGCCCCGGCAGGTTTTCTTTAGAATTCACCGGAGTCCACCGAACGAGCTTCTAAGACAAGGTTAATTGTTCAGATTGTTGTTTGGCAGATTTGAAGCTTTTATGTCGATTGTGAAAATTTCAGTGGCCTCGGTGCGGTTCGAACCCATATATGGACGTCGCCTACGCCTTTGGACAGCGCACGATCTACCAGCAGAGCTACGTCGAGGCCACACCGGTAGCACTGATCTTTTCACATTCCAACGACCCAATGACCCACCGTGGCTATTGAACTTTTCAAAATTTCAGCATAAAACTTCAATCTGCCAAACATCAATTTGAACAATCAACACTTCACCATGGACTCCAATGTTTAAGAACTATCTAATACTCTCGTGTCTCAATGTGGTACCGAGATATGCGGAAGTTAATCAGCAAACTTGGACAACAGATCCTCACCGATATCCATTGCCCGAATCACAGATGTTTACCACCATTGTTATTGTTGTGAACAACGGTAAACATTCAATGTTTTGACGTTCGTTGCTAAAAGCGCTTTGTTATCCTGCTGGTAAATGTTGGGTTGAGGACAAAATTTAGTATAAATGGGAACATGCTTTGCCAGTTGTCGCTACTTATTCGCTCCACATTTTAGATACAACAATCTTCTATCAGCAATCCAGCTCACTTTGGCTGATTTGATCAAAGCACTCAAAGGCTTGGTGGTCATGTCTGCCAGTTTGGAAGAGATGGCACGCTCGCTATTTGACAATCGTGTACCGACCATGTGGGCCAACAAAGCCTATCCGAGTTTGAAACCGCTGGCTGCCTGGGTGGATGATCTACTGCAGCGAGTGGCTTTCATTCAAGAGTGGATTGATCGTGGCATTCCATCCGTGTTCTGGATCAGTGGATTTTTCTTCCCGCAAGCTTTTCTCACGGGTACTTTGCAAAACTACGCCCGAAAAATGACAATATCTGTGGATACTATTTCATTTGATTTTAAGGTAAGATTAGAGTCCGAGACTTTCAAACCCTATACACAAGCAAGCTGAGTATTTGAACTAAAACTAATTTGTACACTTGCGCGGATGCATATGTGCTATAAATGCAGTCAATGGGTATGATCGCCTGAGTAGACCCGAGTTGATGCGTTCATTTGAGATAAATTCGAAACTGGTCAGGTGATTTCAAAATCCGCCTGGGGAAAGAGTAGATGGTTTAAAAAATGCCACGGACATAACTAGCTTCAAACCCATTCATTCTGCAATTTAGACCGAGCATCATTTTCAGGGCCATATTGAGAAAGAAACAAGATTCCAAATCTATATGAAATTCCATTTTTTTACATTATCCTAATTTATTCGATTGGCTTCCGTGTGAGGCTAAGGCAGCTTTTTGGATGTCTCAGATCGTGGATGCCTAAGTCTGTCCGGTTGGGGCAAGGTCCTGGTAGCTTGATGGCAAATTCCCGTTCCATTCACATAAACCATGGACCTTTTGAAGTTCTAGCTACCCCATATCCGTCGTGACCGGGTCAACCAAAGCCATAAATTGAATATGCTGTTGGCAGCGTCAACGTGAAAGTGGTATTGGTAGGAGGTATTGTTCGAAAATCGTTTTCGCCGGTCATTAGGAAATACGGCCAAACCATTAGCGGTGGTGGTGCCGTAAAATTTGCGTCTACACTGTGTCAAATAGATCGCTCCGCAACAATCTTTAGAAGAAGAATAAGCTCTATGATTTGCTTGTGGGTTCAGCCCTGTCAGGTTACCCAGACCAAGGCAGGTAAACTTTATTGGGGAATTCACAACCGAGACCCTTTATTGACCAGAACCTGACCCGCTAGGCAGCGGGGCGGTGTGTGAAAACCGCATTACGTTGAGGGTCGATGTCCAGTTTCAATCTTTATGTATTACCACTACTATGCACTTTCAAGAGCCGGTTCTGGTTACTGCCTTCTGGCTTTCCATTTGGATTAACCAGCAAAATGAAAATTGATATGTTGAGAACAGAGTCAAAGAGGAGATAGAGACTTCCTATAGATGGGGTTTGCCAGAATAACGAGTAGAAGCAAGAGCGTCACTGTTTGCGACACCCATCCATATCACTCAGTATCTATAGCCACCGGTTTTCATGATCTCGGGGTATCCAGCTAGGGAGACTAACGCCAACTATGCGACCAAGTTTCCTGGTCAGGGTTTTTGTAACTTCATGCTAGGTCTTATTTTGATCACGAATACCACCAATACACTTCGATGCCAAGTCGAGGCGATTCCGCAACCGGGAAGGTGGTAATATATGGTTCATACTCCTCTTAATGGTTACTTCGGAATCAGGGTTTTTACCAACTCCCCTAGGTGAACTGCCAGTGGTTCACTTATCCGGTTATGCCCCCGGATGTTGGTGAAAATGAAATAGATCAAGTTAGTCTACTTTGACTAATTCACCCTACATGCGATTTGTTGGTTTTATTTGGTCTTGTACGTTCGAAAGTCAGACAATGAATTGGTTTTCTTGTGAGTGGAATGAAAAGGGATAAATACTAGAAACCGACAATTCCCGTGATGTACGGGCTGAATTTTGTCTACAAATCCCTTTTCTATAGGATTTCTGAGATCATAACAGATCGTGATCTTTGACGATGGAATTTGTTGAATTCCGCTTGTTCACGAGGTAGTTAACCTCGAAGGTTCAAATAAAAGATTTCAAAAGGCCTATCAATTGGTTACTTGATTGTTTATCGGCATCTCTCCTTACCCAGGTGATGAAAGAAGCCATGACCGAATTGACAGAGCTACCAGCGGATGGAAGTTACATTCGTGGTTTATTCTTGGAGGGAGCTCGATGGGACTATCATCGGCATCTTTTGGGGGAGTCCCGACCAAAAGAATTGTATACCAACATGCCCGTGATTTGGCTAATCCCGGTAGCCAATCGTAAAGCACCTGAAAAAGGTAGCTACGAATGTCCTGTGTACAAAACACTAACACGTGCAGGTAAGTCAAATTCGGCTGTCGCTCAGATGGTGCCACTCGACTGAATCAACATTCCTCTGTAATTGGCACAAAAAATAGTTTTTTCTTCTTTCTTTTATGGATTATTACAGTCATTTTTCATGATGTCGCAGGAAAGCGAAGGTTTCTTGAGGAAATAAAGAATCGAGAATGAATGCGTAACGGAGGCCCGAATTGAACTGACGACCTCGAGGTCGTGACCTTAATCACTTGATGATATACATACATACATACATACATACATATATGCAACAAACGTGAATCGGAAAGCAAAGGATTTCGAGAGTGTCCCCAGTTGAAACGAATAACTGCTGGTACCCCCCCCCCCCCCCACA
>UZAN01040308.1:72179-82647 GCA_900618425.1 Echinostoma caproni
GCTAGTGCAAAGTCATGAATGCGTGGGATTGGGCAACGGTACGGAATGGTAGCATAGTCCAGCGCACGTTAATCGCCACAAGAACACCAATCACACCAGGATGGAGAAAACGAATGATATGGGGAGACCCTGAGTCCGTTTAACGGATGGATGATTTTCAGCTGCAGCATGTGCTCGCTGGATGGAGCCTGCGTAGAGCCTCGAGAGGACCCTTCCGGAAAGATACAATGCAGAATGTCATAGACAAGTTTGCCGTTAGATGGCACCGGTTATATGACTGATGAGAACTACTGTAAGGTGCAAGAAGAAGGGTTGGGTGTTGGTGAGACAGACCGTAGTTCAATATACATATATAAT
This sequence comes from Echinostoma caproni, assembly GCA_900618425.1. Taxonomy (NCBI): domain Eukaryota; kingdom Metazoa; phylum Platyhelminthes; class Trematoda; order Plagiorchiida; family Echinostomatidae; genus Echinostoma; species Echinostoma caproni. The sequence goes on from UZAN01040308.1 coordinate 72,537, forward strand.
GTTTATTGTAACGTTTCGATTCAAACTACGACTCGTTAACAAACGCAAGAGAGAAAATATGATAGCGCGAAATAGGATCATCGTCTTTCCGAACGCCGGTCTGCTGTTTGTGTGTCTATAATCCCGCCAGTCGTAGCAGGTTTTACGGGTGCGACGTAATGTTTATCCATTTCGACATGTCGGTTCATCGAATTGAGTGTAAGGCTTTGTTTCACAATATGAGGAAAATGAGCAACTTTAGATTTCCAGTGCTTTTATTTTCTACGGTTATATACGCTGATGGGATGGATGAAGGTAGCATGATCAACAGTGCGTCAAATTGTATTTAAAAAAATTTAGATAGGGTTTATTCTACTGGGACCTATTATTGTATAATCGGTAGACCTGATCGACAGCCCCCTGGTCAAACATCGCAATTACATACTGATTACTGATAAGTAGCATAAAGGCGCTCATGTAGGAAGTTGATATCAGAAAATTAGAAAGTGAATATAAAAAATAACAGAATAAATAATAATAGACAGTCAATCAACGTGATATCGCTCACTGATGTGTTTTAAAAATGTTCCAATACCCATTTCTACGTTTGATGACGAAAAGCAAAACCAATATCGGTATTGAACTTCATCCCCTTCCCCAACGGAGTTGTAAACTGCCTGCTTTCTTCTATTTATCCGGCTCCAGTAGCCTTCCACATCGTTCGTGTGGACATCAGTGTTAAAATACTTCAAACAATTTCATCTGAAACTCACGATCGCATATGCGAGCAGTGTAAATTGGTTGAAGTAGGCACACATCACGAATTACGAAACACGAAGCACAGACGCAACTGGAGAGCTGAATCGCAATAGCATTTGCACACTGATATCTTACGTAACCGAGGCACAGGAAAAGGCCACAGAAGTAGCAGTTCGTTTATTGAAAGAAATGAAGGGGATTGAATAAAATGTACAAAGGATGTTTATTGGTTATACAGGTATCCACCAATAGCCTGCTTGTATTTTTGACGTCATACAACTTCTGTCTGGACCGCACAACTTCTGATTGGTCGGTGTATACGGCTTGTGTTGCATTGTCCAGAAGCTATAACGCGTAGGTGGTTGAATGGCATCATCTGGGAAAGTTGATTCACCATCAGAAACCGTAAATCGTCGCTGCGTGGCTGGCGTTACTCCGTAGGCTAGGATCACCACAACTCTTCTCCTTCAAGAGAATCTCGTCGACTTGACTTGTTCTTCCGCTTGGTCTTTGAGGCACTAGAAGAGCATTCTTATCGGTAATGGTTTTCAGGAGCATTGGATTGCCGGTTTAGGATTTCACCACACAGTGTATGCTCCCGAGCGACCCTGATTGATGGATCTGAGTGCTTGAAATACGCTACGATGCTATGAGAGACGTGACCCCCCGGATTCAGGTTATGAAATGTATTGTATGCGTGGTGACTCATTTGAATCTCAGTGGGAAACACTGTTTTTCATTTCCTATGCTTTTCATTCTCCACGCCTAGGTACATTATCCACAACCGGGCACTCGACCAACTTTGTATTCGCCATCGATCTTCCTACAGATCAACCACAGAAACACTGGATTCAACGTGGTGTCGCCCTACTTTGCGCTCTCAACTACTAGACCTGGTCCTCAGATGGCTCGATGTGCTATTCCAGTGTCCAATCGACCACACAACACAATATCCATTCCGTGTCATCTCACTGCCGTCCAGTAGACGATGAGGACACAACCGGACAGAAAAAAATCTCGTGCAAAACGCGACAACAGTATATATTGTACCATAACATATTTCAAAAAGTTCAGATCAACCAGTTTCACCTAGTTTACATCCGTGATACTTCCAAATTCGGACCTACTAGTCTCCCAATCCAACTAACTCATTCAAGCCACCAATCATTCATTGCAACACTATACCCCATTCACTTTTCCCCGTGCTTTCTCCCGAACGGATTCGAAAACATGACCACACTTTCGATTGATTTCGCAACCCCCGGTTGCCAAAGTCGATACACTGGTCCACTCTACCGCACCGTGTGATTTGAGTGGATTTACACGTGCATGTGTTTTTTGTGTATACCTAGGTATTCATTCTATTCAGTGGAAAACCATCACCGATTCAGGCAAAGAGAAAAACTTCGATATGACATATCATCTGGTCAAGTGTTTCCTGTCTACACTTTCTTGTTTCAGACTAGTCCTGTGCGGACGAGATCTATTTGCTATCGGACAATAGTCGATTGAAACTCAGAGGGCTTGAAAGGATAGCATTTGAATCTAAATATCCATTACCAATGGGGTTTTGACTGAGCAACGAATGAAACATTTGACTCTACACATTCGGTTCCACAAACAGATGATGCATCCGATAGATATATTCAGATTTTAAAGCATTTTTTTGTGCATGCGCAAGCTACTAAACATCAGTCCGGATAGCCGAAATGGTGAGTAAGTCGGAATAGCAAAACCCCGCCTCTGGGTTTGAAGAGCAGTGAATGCAACAAAAATATGCATTATTACTGACTCTCTCTCCCTTCCATGAGGACGTGTTTTCAACTATTTTCAGCGGCAAATGACAAGTGAGTTCTCTGTGAAGGACACATCGTAACAAAGCATAGGTATTTTAATTACATCCCATTATGTGATCAGCATTTGACGAAATGTAATCCACATTTGCAAAAACCAATCGTTAAGCAACGTGAACTCAGATTTGGGACCTAGGAGTCACATAAGGTCCCAAAATGACTCGTTCACTTTTAAAACCGGTCATATTGAGACAGTCTACTATCAAGGTTGATTCGAAATGTGGTACGGTTTGGATCGAGGCCAAAGGGCTCCGTGATTCTCAGGAACAACAAGTTACAGCGCTTGATCAAGTCTAGGCCTTTGAGGGTTTTATACTTTCATAGTGGTCGAAGTATTCAATCTAACAACAACAACAAAAAGCGCGAAACGGTAGGGTTAACACAATCCGCCTGCAATTGGAACACTTGACATTCTTTATCGAAAATTCGGCCAACAAATGATTGAAAACTAAAAAACTGAAACTTCTTCATTGAACGAAATTGTTTCGGGTCTGCCTTGATTCTGAGCTTTTGCTAGCTGTCCCGATACGAATGGCTGCCACTTTTGTGATCGGTGTTCTTTGTCGTACCTTGCCTTGTTGTGCTACTGAATTTGCCTGGCTTTCTCAACCGCTGCTCTCTCCAGCTGATCTAGCTCCTTCATGGAAACTTGTTCGCCAAATCTTCTGAGAAACGCATCCAGAGAGGTTCTGGGCTCTCTCTTCATTAAGGCTGACAACGGATTATCGGATACTCCATGCATTTAGGGGGAACAGAGTTGAACCCAAAACGACAGAGTTCCCTTTCTCTGCTTATAACTTCTAATTAGATGGTAAAGAATACTCCAGCAATAGTTCTTCAACTTGTTTTTGGGGTGAATATAACAGGTGAATAATAGTTGTAGTATGTTTGGCCGGTGTTTAACAACAGAGCCTTGTTAAAAATGCATTGGATACGAATTTATACTCAAAACAAGCGTTAAAATGTTAACTGAAGGTCGTATTGGGTACGGTTAAGCCCAAAGACACAAAAGCGTGCCCTTCTGTGTCTTCAAATTTCCACAACTTCTCAAAAAATGTGTAAAATTAACAAAGCATGACAACGCTATGGAAACCAAAACGTTCACTCGCGTTAATGGATATTTCTTCGAACTTAGTCCGCTGATGGTTGAGAATCCATTTGAGGCCAACTAGGTAATTGTCTGACGAAACGGTACACATTTTGAACAAAACCTTATTCGGGAGATGTGGATGTTTATGCTTTCTCTGCACAATTCCTACAAAGCTATACCATTTTGGATCAATATAAACTGATTCATGTATCCATTAGGCTGTGAGTATAAATAAAACCTTTTATCGTTAATTTGGATGCAATATGCCACAACACAGAGGTTAGAAAATTGTGCTTACGTATGCTGCGGCTATTTTGATGAATGAATCTGCTGATGCGCGTCGTGAAATACAATTTTACCTGGCGTGCTCTTCGCTATCAACGAATCATCAGGAAGCACCGATAAGTTATCTTTTAGGTCATTGCAATTTCTAATGAACTCCTTTATCAAAATTGACAGATTATACTGATGAACCCATTGCTTTTTGCCCGAACACTGTTTAATAAGTGGGTACTTTAATTGTTAATAATTAACATAATTATGTGCTAAAGTTTATGGTTAGAATCTGTCACCAATGTCGTTTGCGCTCTGTTCTTAGCACGGGCTGCATAGTACAAAATGCAAACGAACTGTACATGAGGAAACTCCGTGCAAAATTGAATCAAATCACTCACTCCGATCTGTGGCGGAATGTTTTCAACCAAATCATATTACTGAAGAGTGGTGCTTAGATGAGTAACGCGCAGGGACCACAAAAAGCTTGTAAAGATGCGTGTTTGCTATTCCGAATACACATAAGATGCAAAACTGTTTTTAATCAACTTATCCGGACTGACCAAGTAGGTGGTGTGTTTGTGTTTCACTTGTATTAGATCCAGGGTTTGATCCTAAATTCGCATCCACCCAGGCGGAAACAACTGTTTATTGCTTCATAGGTTTCATTGGTTCAGGCTTCGTTAGTTCTGTACCATTTAATTGAATCAAATACTTCACTGTTCTAGTGTAATAAATTAAGTCATGTTTTTGTTTCCGATTTTCAACCAGTTGATCAACTTCTGGAGTTCATTACCAGTATTTGAAACCGAAAAATGATGTTGCTTCGATAAATTTGTTACCAATGAGTTTCATTGTAACTTGGATTAGTCTGTTCATTGTTGAAAATGATCAAAGAGATTCTCCTATTCTTTCAACAATGCGTCTCACTCCTCACCTCGTGTGAACCTTTTACAAACCGAATGTGGTTTTGTGTAATATTTTGAATAGTATTTGAAATGTAGTTCCGGAATTCCTCGAAACAGAACAACTTCGAATGGACTAGCACACGTAATTTATTAGAATTTTATGCTCTGCGTGTTCAATACATTGAAAGTGTGCAATAAATTTTTGGAGGCCAGTTTCATACATTACTCTCGCCAAACCTTAAATTGACCACAGAGTTTCAGTAATCTAATCACGTCGTTCAGACAGCTCAATTATTCACAGATAATTCTTCCGTAGCAGTTTGTTGTTCGACAGTCTGTTCATAAGTCCTATCGAGTTGCTCAGAATCGAACGCTATTTGACTCAGAAAGTTCATCATAAAATGTAACCGATTGACTTAAACTGACAAAACGACGAAGAATGTCTCACATTAGTACCACTGAAAAATATAACTTCAAAGGAATTACCATGCAATAAGTTGGATCTCAAATTTTAACTTTTGGAAAGTTTAGTGGGTGTTTCTTCAGTGAAAGAATGAACAGAATTATGATGTTATAAAAGACATAAATCAACACCTCTCTCAAGTTCGGAAAACGTGCATGGATTCAAAGCAGTAATATCACTTTTAAGTGTTCTAACAAAATTTTCTGCTTCACCATTAGAGCACGGATGTCTGGGAGCGGTAAACAAGTGTTTACATCCAATGCTAGGCAGCCATTCTGAAACACGTTTTGCTGAGAACTCACTGCTATTAACGGTAAAAGCAGTAAGTACAACATCCCGGCTGAAAACTTTGCGCAAGGCATGAACGGGGAAAACTGACTTGGTGAAAATACCTTTGGCCACTAGTGAGAAGTAGTCAATAACAACAGGAGCATACACTTCATTAAGAAATGGACCACAATAATCAGCATGAAACACGTTTCCAAGGCTTTGTTGAAACAAGCCACGGAACCCACTTCGATGGCAACTGTCGAGCTTTGTGATAGCATTTGGAACAGCTGTTTGCTTTGCAACGTATGTCGGCATCCATGTTCAGTCACCTATAAGTTAACCCATGCAATGACTCCATTTCTCTATCCCAAGATTACCGGAATGTAAGTTGTCAAGTACGGCTTTACACAGTTGTGTCATTGAACCACCTGCTATCCACCAGACGTAATTGAAAGTTCATCATGTCAAACATAGTGATATGGAAATCGCTTCCTTGTCTGTGAATTCTAACCCTTTTACACGGCAGCCATCACAGCGGAGAAATAACGACGTTTGTCCCGAGAAGGCTTTGACGGCTCGCAGTGTACAATAACTTTATCGAGGTCAGTTTAATACCTCCTATTTTCTTTTCTGTGCATCTACCATTTCAATGTCCCATAATTCAACAACGACTAGGGAACAAGTGTTTCTATATTCGTTGGAAGTGTCACACGCACATTGTTCTAACTAATCTCAAATAAGCAAATGACGAAGGCGCAAACTGTGATAGTGTAACCGCACTTCTTATACCGCCAATACATCGTCTTACAAAATAGCTTCTTCGGTTATATAGATACGGCTGTACTAGGATACTCCCGATCAAGCCTGCTTGTGTGATTGCTTTCAATGTCTCCCAGGCTATCTTTAAAAATTGGTGCTGGTTAATCGCATGTTTGTCAATACTCGGATATTTAGCTAGTGTTTACTCTGAATATTAAAAAATTACAGCTTCATACAAGAAAAAAATAGATAAGAATACCAGATTTCAAATAGCCTTTTAGTAAAACCTAAATAACATATTGAGGAAAAATAAATGCCACATCCAAGAGACGTTTCTGAAAGACTTTTACATTTTTCAAACAATTCTGTCCCATTTTTATACGATGGAAATGGTTGTGATAACCAACAAAGAGCACTGGACAGCTGTTTCGTCCTGTTTGGGACTCGTCATCCGTGTTCTGTTCCATATTTTCTTAAAAAAATTGTTTTTCATGTTGACACCAAAGTGGTGTTCTGATCGCGCTGTCTTTATAGCCACACCAGGCATTGCAAATAACACCTGGGTTGGCGTTTATTTTATGTACAAGAAAACACACGAGCATGAAGATGCTTCAATTATTTTGCGCCTCGGCAAATTGGAAGTGATTGCCTAGATGATCTGCAGACAGATAGAATACGAATGTCGCGGTAATGACCTTGGACGGTACAGAACGTAGAGCGGTGTAAAGATATACAAGATAACATGGGACATTTACTGACAGCCTTACAAACCTAATGACATCAGTGACTAAGGATAGAGTAATAACCAAATCCAGTATTCGAAATTTACATATTTAAAGCCGTACAAAGAAAATGGGTCTCTCTGAGGGATCTATTGTGACGAGATTAAAAACGTCTTCCGAATGCTGTCACGTGGAATAATTATCGAATGCCGAGGAACCGATGTGCCAGGCTAATTTTTGTAAGAATAAACTGAAATACAAAAAGGCGCTAGCACAGAGATTCATATCGGCACTAAGCTAAACTGGAAGAGTTGCAGTCTCTCCAACTGAATCTGCTGAAATGCTGAAAACGCAGTATTCCAACGGTTTTGCTGCATTGCAGGTTGAAGTTGTACAGCTACCTCCTCGGTTGCATCATCTTACGTATCATTTGTTGACCTACGTATCATTTACTGCAGAAAAATCAAGGCAAATATGATGGCTTTGAGAAAACATGCGACCACAGATGCGGTCAATATACACTGGAAATCCCGGATCTTTTTGGTGAATCACAAATCCGAACTCCATTTCGCCTGTTCTCCGAGCTTGGCAATTTGTTTGTAAACGTTTTATCACCAGCCGAGGTGACATCATCAGTGCTTGTGAAGTGGCCACTTCAATTTTTCAATATTTTGTCAACAAATCCGAACTGCTAGCCATTCCGTTCCAGCGAATTTTCGACCAAGCAGCATTCCCACAATCGTGGAAACAAGGAGTTTTTTCACCCATATACAAAGCTGGTTGTAGTGGTGACCCCGCCAACTACCGACCTATAACCTTGCTTCCGGTGCTCTTGAAAGTCATAGAGTCAATTGTGATTGATTCTCTGATGGAACACCTCGAAGGACACAACATTCTCTCGACAGCGCAACATGGGCTCAGGCAAAAGCGATCCTACTCCACCAACTTACTTCCTGTCTGAGATGAATGGACCATAACAGTCGACGAAGGGAATGCGGTGGATGTAATTTATTTCGACTTCTCGAAAGCATTTGATCGGGTGAATCACTTAATTTTGTTACAGAAGCTTTACAATTATGACATTTGAGATTTCGTGTTTGACTGGATCAGAGAATTCCTCCGACAACGAACCACTTCGTGTTTCTGATTTCTCATCCTGATCTAGCAACCTCAACGGCAGTGTTAAACAAGGGCCCCTACTCGGTCCTCCTCTTTTCCTCGCATTCATAAATGATCTATCCAAAGTGTTAGGTCGAAAAACAATACTGTTTGCAGACGACGCCAATATCTGGAATACAGTAACAGAACCCGAGGGCTCTCTAACACTTCAAGAAACACTTAAGGCAGCATATCAATGGTCTAAGGAGAATGACATTGAATTCAATTTTTCTAAATGCAAAGTCCTATACCCACGCCACAAGAGAAGATTCTCCTATTTCCTCCGAAATCAGCGGCTACCACATAATTCAAGTGAAAGGGACTTGTTCAGGAGGACTGAAGCTGCTCAATCAATTGCGTTAAGGTTTCATCCGCTACTGTGAAGAATGCTGGCTTGCTTAGACGAGTCTTTGGTAGATTTGAATCCGCACTGTTCCCGCGTTTGCTATCAGTGTATATTCGATCGTACGCAGAGTACGCCATCCGAGCTTGGAGTTCATGGTTGCAACGTGATCGCAAGATGCTCGAGCGTACATAAAGAATGACCACAAAGTTGGTCAAGCTATTGAACTTCCTCACCTATGAGGAGCGATTACGTTCATTACGACTATATTTTGTTCAGTACCACCGGATTCGGGGAGGCTTAATGTTTAAGTACCAAATACTGCAGAACCCAAGCCATCCATGTCGGCCGCTGCTCATGTTATCAAACAATGTACATCTCCGGGGCCATCGTTTCCAGTTACTGATTCCAAGGTGTCGACTGGAATGACAGCGCCAATTAGAGTATGCAGTACTTGGAACACCCTTCCATCTCACGTCATTTGTGCACCAATTATTGAATCTTTCAAACGGAGACTGGACAAAATTCCGGTACACACACCGGTACACCACACATTCATACACAACTAAAAGTAAATGCAAATTCGCTGAAGAAAATATTCTCTTTTATCTCCTACCTGAAATGTGATTGTTTTTCGTTGAGAAACAATTCAACTATGTAAATATGAAATAAAATGCCTTTTTAATTTCTTTTTCTATTTATTGAATATACAAATGTACAGTCAACTTTCAGGAAGGGGGCTGCGGTCATACAAAGGCTGCCTGGAGAAAATACAGATATAGGGGGCACTGGAGCCGTTTGAACCCTGGACATCCAGATCACTAGTTGGTGACCTAACCACTTGGCCACCGCCGTCTTTTGGGGATAAGAAAAGCATGAGCTTGTAAGTTATTCCAATAATTAAACTTTGACTATGATTTTGTGAGGCTCAGATAAATTACTGGACAAGGTAATTCAACTAGAAATGTATATGTATATAAATATAGTAGATTCAGTAACAAAACTTCAATATGCAAATTTTCATCATGTCTGCAAACGTTTGTGTTGGTGAAAGGTATAGCGTTATATGAAATGCACCTCACTTCTCACACACTTTATCTCTCCGTTGAAAAAGTGCTCAGGAAAACTGGTTGATAGATTATTAAGAGAATGAGGCAATCATCGTATCCCGACCAAAGTAATGCACTTCAGCATATGATTGGCTTATTTCCATTCCTGCGCGCACGATCATGACTAATAGATGACAATCGCAACGAAAGGTCAAAATGCGCAATTCCATCATATTTTGTTCAGTTTTCACGAAAATATGTCGAAAAAACCGAAGTTTCCTCGCGCCAAAAGTACTGCACCACTGACGGAGTTAACTCATTGAAGACACTGTCTTACTTTATATTAGCTTTCTCATCTTGTCTGTATTGATATTACTCCACTCCCTAATAAGCGATGATTCTGACTTGTGTTTTGTGCTGGAAACTCTATACCTATTCAACTTCAAGTGAATCCGTTGTAACTTCAAGTGAATCCGCCGTAAATT
>UZAN01040309.1:21662-43383 GCA_900618425.1 Echinostoma caproni
CAACCGAGAAGCAAACATTCTCAAGACAACCCGATGCTCTTGTTCCTGGATCGTTCTGTGTGCCAGTGTGTGCAGATGCATGCAGGCGCGCTTGTTTTTGGTATAAGATGGTAAAGGCAGGTTCCCACGTGGTTTAAACTGCTAACAGTACTGTTCACCTATCCGAAGTCGTTCCCACCTCAAATGTGTGCCTACCCAATGATTGACAAACAGAGATGTGTGAAAATATGATGCTAATCAATGGGTTAGCAATACCGAATTAGAATGCATTTTATGTAGGCTATCTAATTGTACAGATATCGAAGAACTGCTTAATCTTTTCACATACAGAGAGATTGAAACAAACGGCACCAATACTCGCGTCAGTTCTCCAGTCGTGTTGGAATGATGCGCTATTTTACTTTGATTTTGCCAAAAATCAAGCACTATCACGCATATTCGATGCGTTCGTACATTATTTTAAACTAATAGTGAGTTAGTAGTTAGTAAAACTCTTACGTATTTAACTTTATTCGTGTGGTTGACCTAAATGTTTGCACATTTTATTGACCAATGATTAACAGTTCAAAATGAGGTGAAAGGAAGTTAGATGCCAGGCAAAGCATGCTGTGGTCACGCTTTAACTTATTTCAAAACCAAATATAGAAATGAGGGCTAGGGTTGTTGAAGACCTTTGAGATGAAATCGGTAAACATCATGTGCTTCACCGTCGGGTGAAATCCTATAGTATGAAGTAGGTTGTAGAAGTCAAATTGAGATAATGAGGATTTTGCTCACGTTCGATCATCGACTTTTTGTACGTTGGAGAAACCACCAATCCATTCAGTATTACTGCATATATGAAGACTGTAGACGATGGCTAAATTTTGAAGATAAAAGTTAGCATCAAATCCGTTGTTAAACTAAATAACTTCTTAGTAAATGGGGTTCTTCCCCATCCTTACATTCGTGATGTATTGCAGGCAATGTGCTTCTGTGAGGTTAGGCATATGCAGAAAAGAAACGGATTTCAGCTTGCCAACAAGTTGGGGATGTTTTACTGATGACAGAGTAAAATTAAATACTATATATATATTGCCGGGAAAATCGATTTCTAGAGTTGCGAGTTTGATTGCGGACTGTAATCCACACGGAATAACAAAATTGAGGTTGAACCTCTCGGGACACTCAGTTTAGCTGTAATACAACCTATTAGGGATAAACTTTTCGGTATCTCTGCGTCATATCTTCAGCCTCTCGGGAGTATGGAATATTCAGTCATTTCCAGCCTTCCACTTTGCATTTCCTAGATAAAACGGCCATTTGTACGGTTACCTTTATCATTCAGGACGAAACACGCCTCTGTGAGGCCAGTTTTGTCGTGCAACCGCTGGTCCCCTCCTGTCGTACCCCCCCCCCCNCCCCCACAAACTGCCCTTGGACAGACGGTAAGGCCAAACAATCAATCCATCACATGGAACACGTCATCCTCGGTCTGTTGACGTGCCAGCTCCCCATACAGATTTGCATGTTGAGTGAATCGTCAGGATTGGTGGAAGCGAGATGATTCGTGTCTGGGATGCAAACGATCACATGACCAACTGGGCCAAGTCCAAAGCTAATTGGGACTGGGAGGAGACAGTCAGATCGTCAATCGGTGCTCTTGTTGTCAAACCATGCATACCTAATGCTCCCCCGTTTCGGCCGAAAGGTCGTGAATCGTAAGTTCGATTCCTCTGGGATGAGGAAGAGCGAATATGTGCGAGGGAGGTAACAGTAAGATAACCGTAATGGAGGTGGAGCAGAATGTCATAGTGCGTTGATGCAGAAATTATTGTGAGTCTAGGCCCGCTTCCGAACATGTCAGCATCTCCACCATTGCCGACCGCAAATCGCATTGAGAATGAGTCAATGAACAGTGTCCTCATACATCCACGATACAAGGTTCAGGCTATTAGGGTTAGAAAATGAAATTCCCTGGGGGAAGGAAGCGAAATTATAAATTTCACGCGCGCACACGCACATAGGTCACCAGCCACCGGTGTGCAATAGAGCTCAGGTTGTCATCTTCCGGCAAACTTCCGTTTGTTGTGCTGTCATCCGTGACATTTTATTTGCTACTGTGCTGAGGTCACTGAAAAACACCTAAAATAGTTGAAACTGAGACCTGAAACTAGACCAAAATCTCTTTTACATACCGATTTTTAGGTTTCAGATTTTCGGAATATATATTCCTTCAGCAGAGGAATTAAGAAGAAAGAAAAAGACAACGGTAAATTCCGAACCGTTTTAAGTACGTTCAAGTCACAAGCTCCATATTTTTTAAGTCGGGATTTACTTTCAACATATTCCCGTCCTTTTTGCTCCTCGAGCACATGGAAAATGAAAATCCAAACATTTTAACATTTATATTTCCAGAGCTTTGTGGTTTCCTGTACATAAATGCAGGGCTGTCTTTCAGCTCAGTAGTATTTGGACGGTGCCTGTGTAATGCGTAAAATTGATTGAACTCAGTTTACAGAAGTTTTGTATCTGCAACAACCGAATGATGGAACCATATGTTTTACAACTTAATTTGTCCAATTGTCGGAAAAAGAAGACCGGGGATCATTTGAGGTTGTTTCCTCGTCATTTCAAGTTCTCCTGTTGACCTCGTCAAACTTCCCAAGTTCTTGTACTGTTCAAGTATCATAGCAATATCCGGACGATCGCCATTGAGAACGGATTTCTTGATCTCTTGTTGGAGTGCGGGGGAGGGAATGGTGTTGTAACCTGCTTCAGTCACATATGCCTCCAATCCCATGATTTATCTCGAACGTTTACCTTGCACGTACGCATATGCGTCTGTATGTGTGTTTCAGCTTACACCTGAACGATAAGATCGAGCCATGTTCCGATGATACCAATAGATCTTACTTGATCAATACACGCCTCAACATTTTGATCGTGCTCTGAAGCATCAACAAACACTGGAAGAAGGAATTCGATGTGGCAGGCGAGGATGCAACTTGTCTTCTCGATATATCCGGACAATGTTGTTGTGACTTGCCTCATACAGCAGCTTTCAATTCAGTTGAAGGAAATTGAATTGGTAATTTCGAAAAGCACTATGAGAGTCTCAATGTACACACCAATGGCGAAGAGTGATCATGGTGATGAGAAAAAGCGTTTGCGAATCGAAGAATTTGAACAATGGCAAGCATGATGTCGGGAAGCAAGAAGACATATTTCTTAGGCAACAACAAATGATAAGTTGTGTTTTGAGATATTTTTTCCATCATTTGGTAAACCTAGACTGTACTTGAAATGCAACCACCACTAAAATTACACTTGAATGCTTCGTTAGTTGCTAATCAGAATAAAGACTTGAGAAATATGAGCTCTCAAAGTTTAAATGCTGTGAAACACAAATCATTCATCTCAAAAAATCGGTCTGTTTTCGAGAAATACACGTTTTAGAGTAGCCCGCTAGCATTCGTAATCTAAACCAAAGGGAGAATCCATGGAAATTGTTTCCCCGATAGGTGTGTAGAAATATCTATGCTTGATGTCTCCTTGCTTAACTAAATGATGTATTAAAAGCAATGTGAGAAAACTTTAACATCGCAGTCCTTTACCTCTGATCTGCAGTATGCCGAAAAGTGTACTAAGGCTCCGATACGAATGAGACGGATTACACTCAACGGGGATTAAAGAATGTATGTGCAATGGACTGCCTTCATCCTTTTTCGCACCCAATTTTGAAATATTCGATAACCATTAGATAGAGAAAGGTCGTTGAAGTGTTCTAACTGTGGAATCTACATAGAGAAATTTGAATGTCCGTATAATTTTGGCTCACATTCCGGTATCCAACTAGCTTTTATTTGGGATGGGAGCTAAGTTGAAGACCGTCCGCAATAGCTTAGTGGGAATGTGGTAACTTGGCCTCAATCGACCCCTCCTGTCTTGTGACAAGAACGTGTTGTCGATCGGTAGCTTAAAAGGACAATATAATTGCAGAAATATAGTTTGTCGGACTCCGAATATAAACTCAGAAGGGTGCACTTCTAATAGCATCCCAATACTTGCACCCATATATTTTTTTAATAACATTACGCAACTATTACGTAATTTGTCGTCAGTTCTTGCTAACCTGTTTCAATCGCAGCTGGTATGTTAGAGATATATTATTCCCTTCCCGATATATGGTCCGCACTTGAAGGGTAGAAGTTTTGCTGGTGCTTCTACGGTTGTAACGGAGAAGTGGAATATAATTTGTAAGCAATACACTGATGAGATGTGAATTTGGATGAAAATGAGGCCCTTATCTATTGGTATCAGCGGAACATGGCCCGATCTAATTGTTCAGGGGGAAGTTGACACACACACAGACGCGTACGCGTATGGTCTACGGTCGAGGTAGGTCATGGGATTTGAATCACGTGACTGAAGCAAGTTACAACACCATTCCCTTTTCCGTACTCCAACAAGAGGTTAAGAAATCTGTCGTCAATGGTGATCGTCCGATCGTCGCTATGATTAGTATGTGGACCCGTCAAATTTGACGAGGTCAACAGGAGAACTTGAAATAATGATGAAACAGCTTGAAATGATCCCAGGACAGGTTATTTTGTAAAATTTATCATTAGTTTGCTTCCAATTTCTTCCTGTACAGTCTTTGTGAACTTACAGACGTCGGAGTCTGTGTTTGACAGTCGCATTCGTTAGTTTAGTTATTGATAATTGTTGAGTAGCTGACGAAGATCTGAACCTTATCAAAACCAACCATTTCAATAGCATTCAATTATATCTTTTTCTTTTGAATGGGCCATAAATCAAGAAGCAACTTACTTCTATACTAATAACTGATGAACTATGATGAAGCACCTTACTATTTAGTAGATATTTTTTTTTGGGGGGGGGAACGCACTCAATTATGGTTCGCAAGTTGTTAGAGGTTGGAAAAATCACCTCAAATTATCTGGGTAATAATTTGCTCTCGTTATATCTTCGTTCGGTCTTTTCTTTTGTTATAGTGCATTCTTGTATCGATAGATACAACAACTTCCAACCTTACAATGCAGCTCACGAGTTTAGAAGAAATTTCGTTTCGTATCACAGTGAAAACTGATGCAATCAGAAGTACAATAAAAATTGTATGGTGAGGCCTTTCAACCATTTTCCCCATGTCGAACTTTCTTTCTAATCGTTGTTCTCTCCTTATCTTTCAGACCCACCTAACACACGGTTGTGCCGATTCAATTTAACACGTGTGAACTTTGTAAGAATTAATGACTGATTTGTTGCAAATACATTATCTTCTTTGTACAACCCGAAGGGCATTATGATTCAGCCCAATGTAATCACAACCCCTCATCCTCAGAGTGAATCGGTGACCTGAGACTTCGCTTTAATAATCCAAACGATATTTGAGTTTTTGGATTGCGAGGATTTTTAATTAAATCTGCTTCTTGCTCCCTCATAATGAATGCCTCAAGTGCTGCACATTCGATCCGAAGATTATGAAATTCTCAACTTCCATCTACTGTAGGCCTCTTTAAGTGTTCCCGTCTATCTGAATAGACGATGGTTTGCCGGTTGTGCACCAGCATGCAAGTAGATGGGTTAGCTACTCAAAGAATCTCATCAATTCATCTCAAAGGTCAAACAAACTGGAGTTTAGACTAATCGATCAGTTGATGAAACATGTGCATGATCAACTTGAGCTGCCAGCCGTCTGTTCTTGTCTATCGAATAGGCCACAGTCCCACGGTACTTAAACATTTGCTACAAACTTCACATTGTGTCCACTTTCCCGGGCTCATCGGGGTATTCGGGGATGGTGAGCACTCGGATGCACGCGTTCACAGCTTGTCGGGCCACACTGTCTGGCATGGGCACTTGTCGAGCAGAGCAGGTCAATTTGGTCTCAATCATTCAAGTCTCCTCCGCACAGAGAGGAAGAATAAAGGGGCGGATAATTGTCTGAATACTCCAGTGAAAGCAGAAGCATATTGAAAATGCCTTGAGCAAAATAACCGTTCTTATTTGTTTTTTTTGATGGCCCTCCCCTTCAATCATTTACAGCATGCAACTGTGTGCAGGCAATAACAGAATGAACAGAGTTTAATAAATGTTAGATAGACTCATATTGAACGAATTCGGTGAAAACAGTGTCTAATTGGTAAGTGCCGCGCAGAGAAAAGCGGTCGACAATGGAATTAGGTTCACGATTTGGGTGTTCACTATAACCAACACGTTGGAAGAAGTGTGGAGAAGTCTCACAAAGTAGCGCGGTAGTTTGAGAAAAGATGAGTACAGATATACAGAAAGTTTGTCTATAGTTACCATTTATACTCGGTAACGACGAGTGTATGTGGGGATTTATGCTGGCGATATGATATAAGAATAACTTGGTGGGAAAAATGTATGCAATCGAGAGGAATGGATCAATATGTTTGGAATATTTCATGTACAACGAACGGACGTTTTCATGGAAGCGTGCGTTGACCGACAAGTCACTTGATATGTATTAGTTCGTCTCATAAATTTCAAATTTTGCAGTCACAGACACAACAAAGTGCTTGCGTACAACGTCTATAAGAAAACAGGAAAAATTAAACTCCCAAGAGATTCAGAACTAATTTGATAAGTAACCAGAATTCAAAATATTATTCTGTTCTATCGTTTTCAGGTAAATAACACTTCATGCCTTCAACCCCCCAAAATGCTATCGAAAATTCGGTGTGAGGGTGAAATTAATCCATTGAGTGCAATATTTTCATTAAGCCATATGGATGATTTTGAAGATTGATACCATTTCGGTTCTTGTTTACTGCAAAGCCAGGTCTCCGAAAGCTCCGAGTGCCTTTTTCACCGATAGTTTACGCGTAAAATTGGCCCGATTAAAACAGTAGCATTGGCAGTCGGCGGTTGATATTGTCACAAGGAAGCTTCCTCATCATATTCTAGACTGCTAATATGTACTTTACAACTGTCAGTTTACCTTACATATATATATATATATCGGTGTATCAGTATTTCCGAGACCCCACAGTAGTCAGATTTTAGAAGACTCGAGTTGATCTCTCCGTTTTCAAGTATTTCATATACAGTAAGTAATTAAAAAATGTCTATAATGGATTGACCGGTTACCTCAAACCAGCAGAATGACTAACGGATATTTTGTATTGAACGGTTTAGAGAGAGCTGGGAACAACGAGTGAAACTGAATTGCTTGACCGCTATTTGGTTAACGATAGAACAGAGTCATGTTTGTGTGTTTTTTATCCCTCGCATCACAAAACATATACGGATGAATTATTCTTACTTCTTCAGTGAATAGTCAGTCTTTCAGGCGTGGGAAACGTAAACACGTTTTTCTGCATCAAATGCTAGCCTATTAGACCATTACATGTCTTCCGATGGACAAATCGGTTCGGCATTAATGCTACTATGGAAACATGTGTGTTTACTGGCCGGCACTACTTGGACATGGGAGGTGTGAACATTCACAGACTACCCGATACATACCCTGGCAGTTTTTACGAATGTGAGAATGTCGGTAGGAATTGAACAGAAAACAGTTAGTGTCGTGCTGAGTTTGCTAATTGACGTTCTATCACTTTGTATTCTGCCTCCCGTACGACTGCTGACTCAAACGGCCCGTGGAGTTTTTTTCACTCATTCCTTTCCAGACACCAACAAATACCTTGCAGTCGAAAGGGTCACGGAAGACAAAGCTCTCTATCTATTAGCAAAAAACTATTCACAGGAATAGACAAATATATTGAGTTTAATTTGAAACGCTGCCCCCTTTGTCTACTGCACTAGCTCAGAAAGAAGACAAATGTTTCGAGATCCCTCAGTCGCTTACGTAAAACATGGCAGTTTATATGCGGCAGTAAACGCACGAGCAAAAAGTGAAGATAAGCGCGAAGTTTATCAAATAGATGATGTAACCACAGACTTACCCATAACCCAACGTGAGATGCTTTACTTGGCCTGAAATTTGCAATACCACTTATAATGATATACGCGACATACGCAATCATGTGATGACCATATCTCTATCTTCAGACAAAGTCGAGTTGTTTAAAGTCAAAGTGGTTAATGTCTGTAAACAAATTCCATCTGCATTTATCCTTCAAAATGGTTCCCTTAATTCAGAGTACCCACTAACTGAGGCAGATGAAAGACGACGTTTATTCGACCAAACAAAGATTCAGGTGTACTACTTGTGTCACAAGGCGAATGCTTGAAAGAAATGACCAAACTGATATCTGATATCGAAAGCCTCGGACAATAGACACCACACTAGAGAGCAATGCACTCAACGAGAAACGAGTATGTAGGCATCCAAAAGACCAGAAGCTGAAATCACTGAATAAGCAAAATTCTCGGTTAGGCATATCATCGAAGGTTCATGAGGATGGAGTGTCACGGGGACCTATTTTCTGTATGTAAAACACCACAGCACAAATATGCTCAGAGGCTCGTGAATTTCCTCTACCCTGTAGGCAAACGCCTGACGCCATATTGTCTGCTGGATCCATCAGACTTTCCCATAACTCAATCAAACCATGGCGAGTTACAAAACTGCTCTTTAAAAAGATGCTGATTCCTCATTCATAAATGTACCATGTCTAGCCAGTGTTTATTACTTGTGTGACATAATACCCTTCGACACCATTCATTCCTGTTGAATACACCAGGGATACTATTCTTTTATTCACAAGAAGCATCGTATATGAACTTGAAAGACAAGCATGCAAGCAAGTTGTCAGTGTCTATGAACAACCCAAAACGAGCATATAATTTTCGTGAATTTAATGCGCACAAAAACCTGTGACTCACTTTGTCTCCATGCCTTGGCACTACTCAAACTTTAATTTCCCCCTTCCATCCTTTTATGGTCAAATGATCCATATGTTAAAATTCAGTCTCCTCTATTATTTACTTCCAAATTTTATTATGTTACACCAACTGACATTCTTTAGGGAGAAAAATAAATGAAAGCCTGAATTTAACGAGATCTGTCTCCTTCTTTCCCTGTTCATGAGTATTGTATTCAGCCATTTATAGAATTTACGGTTTAAATAAAAGCTTAAAGAATTCATATTCGAAGACTTTTCTGTCTTCCAGTCTTCTAACCCAAATCGATAAACATTCCATTATCTCCTACCTTCAAATTATCCGTATCACTTGTTTCATTTTCCGGCCTGTATCTTTCTGGTACCTTTGAGCCGCTGTAATGGAGAATTGTGAAAACTTTAATCAGTTTCAGTTTTCGCAACCATCTGTGTTGCACTTCCATGTGCTGATTTTGATTGCGGACTTAGGCAACTCATTTGACTGACTAGTAAAGAAATGCAGGGAAGAATAAACAACCTGAGCTTAGAACAAAATTAAAGATAAACATGTATTTGAAAATGAGCAGAAGTGATGCTCACGTCAATCCGCCACCCCGCTCACCATTTCTAAACAGTGACTAACTAGCTTGGAAGGTCCGAAAATGAGCAAGCAGCCTAACAGGACATTTTTAATCAGGTCGTCTCTGCAATTATTTTATGCCTTTTTCATGTCTTACACTGACCTTTTTTAACCCTCTTCTAGTTACATTTTGCCTCGGCACACCGCCTACCAGATGACAAGTAAATATTTATAATTCATGAATATTCCCTATAACCTTCGATCGTCATGAACTGGTTCACAGCCAAACCACATGCATTGAAAAAGAAACCTATCATTCAAATGAAGAGAAGAGGTTTGAAGGCGACGCAAAACTTCAAGTCTACGATCAAAATGATTGGAAAACCCTGCCACTCCTAAGGAAGAGGTTTTGGTCCGTGGACTGAGCGCAAGAATTAACAAGTTAGATGAAATGTACTAGCGAAGGCATATCCAGTTCTGAGTTGAGAACAGTAAAATCTAAAGTTAGAATCAGAATTCACTGATCGAAATAATTATACAGCTTTCTATATTCGTATATTCAATAACGCAAGGGACTGACTGTTGACCGTGAAGCTCAGTAATACGTTTTTCTGCTACCAACCTAAAAGCTCGGGGTTCGGGTCCCTCAGAGACGTAGGAGTACGCGCTGCTAGCAAATCTCAGCAAGATCGAAACAGTCCTTCAGTTTTTATTGTTGACCATTGCATACAACAATTTCCGTCGGAAGCAAAGTACACCCAGTTCTCTAAAATATCCCATCCCTCGGGCAACAGAAAAGAACAATACTGGTAATTTTTGATCATCGAACAAAATCAGTAGTATATGACATGATCATGATTGGAGGCGATATAGCCTAATGGTTTTTAAATGAATCGAAAAGATGCACACAATCGGAAAATGAATTCTTCAGATTCAGATGGCAGATGCATTTAAATAAATTAGACTTAATGAAAAGCGCCACCAGAAGATTAACAGTGGTACGCCGATCATACATTTCGACTGATTACCACATTAAGTCCTTGTTAGTATAATTATGCGAGTCACTAAAATCCCCCTAGTCTATAGAACTTTCACCCAAGTTAAATAATCTATTTTTTATGGAAGCGGGGCGGCACCAATACGAGATAGTACTTTCCAAATCGCTTCCGCAAAGTTCCATTCTCGAGCCCGATCTGTCTAAATGTTTTAAGGTTTTGATTCTAAAAGATAGCATTCATAAATTGTTGCGATGCTTCGACAACATCTGACACATATGTAACCAGTTTTTATTAGGTAGTAGGATTGTCGAAGTTGCATCAGGATGCCGATAAAAATTCCGTTTCCAACCGTTGTAACACTCTTCCTATGCTTAGAACTTCATTTGAGCTGAATTAACACGAAACAGGAAAAAGCAAAGGCTCTTGAGTTCGTTATTGTGAAAATACAATATAACACGTCAGTTTTGTTGGTGATGGGGGGTGATTAGGATAGTTCACTGGTAGTTCTGGGTGAGGTACAATTTTCTCTTCAATATAAGTTGTCATTCATTTACTCCCGGAAAATTAGTGTGAGTGGATGTAAAGAGTGATGTGCACATTTCCACACATTCTGAATACACTTGTACACCATTTTTCACAATGTGTCACTGACTCATTTCCGGAATCAACTACTGTCTTAGGTTTCATAAAATCGGCTTTCTGGCCCATTTGAACTGAAAAACCTGCCGTGCTTAATGCAGTTCGTGTTTGAGCGCACGCGAGCAAAATTATCTCGACAACAACACTCGCATGAAGCCCGCTGCTTTCTACTGGAAATGGAACATAGCAAGACACAAATGAAGTCCCGATGACTACCGAATGCAAGTGATCTGACGCACCGCAACTACTTCACAATCATTCATTCGGCGTTATTAGTCATCTGATCTACGCGGGAGAATCAAAATTTATAACCTTCTGATCTACATTTTTAGTCATCGGGTATGCATATTTCCCCAGTAAATTTTCTGGTGATATTGCATTCTATGATAGTTTTCTATCCTTCGATGTCTCCGATTTCAATTAGTTCAACTCTACTTCTATACAAAACTTTGTTTTAATTTTGCTCTAACTCACGTCAGCATCGCCCTCGAAAGGGTTGACTCCGGGTTTTCCGCTAGCTAAAACGGAGATTTTGGTCAAATTTTCCATGGTCGAATGAAAGAAAAAAATAGCTCCGTCTCCGATCTGGACATGCACGAACCAAATGTCGCTTTCATTTAGCATAAAACCCATGAAACGTGACGAGACTCAGAATCACTCCGAGACTGGAATCGGCCCAAACGGTTAGTTTTAAGAAAAGTGATGACAATAACTCGCAATAGGCGTGCACAAATGTAGGTTATTCCATATCGTGTATTTGTAATTTGAAACCATGTGCCCTGGTTTGATCAAGTGGATTACATGCGTACGTTCCGAGTCTGTAGTTCGAAGCGTGATCTTCCAAGAGGTCGATGAATTCCTAACACCCATTGCACCCAAAGGGGTTGGAATAACTGCACAACGTTTTCTACCTTTTCGGGTCACAATTCCTGTCTTTATTGCCCGACCAATCTCATTCATTATGTATGAATATTTCAACTCTTTGCCTCGAAAATGATCATAAATTCTACCAGCATGAACAACGGGACTTTCTACTAGAGAGAATTTGGTGTAGTACTTTCAATTCCTCGTGCTATAAATAACAAATTTCATTCTCCTTCCTCCTCCTCCCCCCCCCACTCGAAGATTCTTCACCCGAACGGATGCATCTAGTCCGGATTGTCATCCCTCGAGAACTTGAATTCAGCTTCCAGTAAACAAAGATTAAAAATGAATATCACTTGCAAGTATGAGCGTAAAATTGGCCTGAAGAAAGTGTTGATTCCTCAAAGCCTCACTGTTTCTAACGGCTATTGGTGGTTTGAGGATAAAGAAAAGCGTCGTATAGTTGGTGTTTTTTAATTGCTGACTGTAGAGTTTTAAATAATGAGAAAAACCTGTTTGCTTGAATCTGTGTATTTAGTAGAATAACAATGATTGTCCCTCATCAGCATTCTGAACTGTCTATTTCGTATATACAAGTGCCGAGAACATCTCCAGCTATTGTGTCCGCCATTGGTCTCTGAGCGATGATGAATCAACTATAGTCGACAATCATTCGCCTTCACACACACACACACACACACACACACACACACACACAAGCTGAGTTCTGTGCAACTCATCATTCACCATGATTCATGATCAATCACTTATTTTCAGGTTTATGAGATTGCATGGAATGGCAAATTCATGAGCGAAGTGGAGAATGATGCAGTCCTAATTACGCGAATTCTCCCTTCACACATCTGGAAGAGGAAGGAAGAGCTGCTAGAATGAGAGATAGAGAATGCCCACATGCCAGCCTATTCTGTGAAGTCACATTTAGTTGAGTCTTTGGGCACACACGCACACAATCACACCAAGTCTGTCAATCCGGCCGATTCTGCAGTCAACCAAGCCCTCATCTAAACAAATCAGAAAGTGTAATAAAAGGTTTGCCAGTGCCATCATTTGGTCATACACTACGCACACACCCACACATACATGCGAACTCAGTTCAAACTTTGGATTCCATCGTGCACATCAAAAGTCGTCAGATCCAAAACACAAGCAAACCGACATGAACAACAACAACAACAACTCTGTCAGAGTGAGTAGATGTGACAAGGTGTACGTAAAAGCCAATTCGCACATTTGACAAGCGGTTGCATGGACACACATACACTGCCATGGTTAGAGGAACAACTGTGACCGGTCTGTGCCGATCCGCTAGCGCGTGCCTGAAAAGTGCGTAATTCTCCTCCCCGGCCCGAAGCTCAAACAAGCACTCCACCCCCCATAACCTGCAGTGTCCGCTGGGCGAGAAAAAGAATGACGGGAAGAAGAAGATACCCAGGTGGTGTCACCAGACGAGTAACAATTCAAGCGAATCTAATTAGACGACCATTTGACAGCAATTCACCTTCTGCGACTGATATGGACCCGGCGAATGGATGCATGTGAGTGGCAGAGTCACACAGACCGACACGCGTCACTACACTCACTCACCCACACCTACGCGTCCACCCACACACACACGACATGGATGATGGTGGTTTGGCTATCTTCGCCAAATTCGCACCAAGCATTCAACAGGCCGGGAGTGACAAGACCGGGCTTGAGGTCTGAGGTCTCGTTGAACCAACTCATAAAAGCTCCGGGGTGTGAGGGTAGAATTAGTCTCTCCGTTTCGCAAACAGACCAGTGCTGGTAATTTATTTTTAATCAACAACAGGTAACACGGCAAGTCACTATGACAAATGAAATAAATTCGAAGTTGGTCAAAATTGGTCTTAGTTCATTATTCAACAGATGGGTCGTCCAATCATCAGTCATCTAAATGTGATAGGAGGTGCTCACTGTAACAGTCCGTTTGGATGGAATTTATAAGAGAAGCACGTGTTTATTTTTTATACACATCGACATCTGTGTTCATCTTTGGAACCTGAAGAAGAACCTGAAGCAGTAATAACGTTGAAAAACGCAGAGCCTATTCGCAATAGTTTTCAACGTAGAATGTTCGGAAGAAAATGACACTTAAGAATATGGTACCAATATTCGAGTTTACTGTTGAGCCATTGAAACTTTCGTATTAGGATGGACACAATCTCTGGTTTGGAAGAGGTAAAAAAGAGAAAACCCGATAAAAGTATCATGAGCGTTTCACTTATTTAGTCGTGTTATTTATAAAATGGGAGGAGAGCAAGAAAAATAGAACTTGTTATTCGTGAAATAAAATTGGTTTTTTTCGCGGCCAATTTAGTAAGTTCAACCATTATGAATGTTTGTTGTGAGAAACCGCAAAACCTTAAATTACTTTTACCAAATTACAAGTTTTCCTTTTTAATCTGTTTGTGAGAAAGGACTATCTATCATCCGGAATTCCCAAGTGTCCTCCCAGTTTCTCATTGGGGCGATTTCCGAACTAGTAAATCATAAGAGTAGTCACCTATGACACCTTATTCAAAATCGAACAACTCCTTCCCCCCCCCACATGTGTCTATTTACAAACTCAAGCCATTTTAATAATATTTAATTTCCCAGTTGACTGCAACGAAAAACAAAGTGGGTAAACTTTACATTTGGGGTTTGGAATACCGAAGACCTGAAACTTTTATTACGGAAATATACAAATAACATAAATCGGATGCTAGCGTTACCTGCTCGATGGGTAGCATCTGCAGCATTCACAAGATTATCATTCAATCAATACGTTTGAGGTTCAGTATTCTTGCAGATCGACGCCAGTGAAGTGATATCCTTTAGACAGAATAAAAATAATGTATTTATATCTTGATATTTCTGTCAGTCGGGCTGCAATATCGTCTTACTATACCAGACGTATGCAACTAAAAATGGAAAAAGGACCAGTTTGTTAAATCGTTTGGCTTGAAAAAAATTAGAAAAGTAACAACAAAATAACACGCCTTCAAACTGGTAGTGTTTTACCAGGGTTGCATTTGAGATGAATATATATCATACATGATAAAATCGCCATTGGTCCGGTATTTGTTATATTTTGAGCCGCGTATATCCGTTGCCTACTATTAGGTCGCACAGCACTATATCACAGAACACTACAATTGCGAAGAACACAAGATATAGCACAGTAACAATAGTAGCACACGGGAACGAGTACATCGGACTAACACTAAGTCCGTGAGCGGATGATAGTTCTAGGAGCAGAAGCCACCTAGGCGAAACACAGGACGTACGGTCGGCTATCGATCTCTCAGGCCTCCCAAAACAAGAGAGAGAGAAGACACCGCTTCAGCAGCACGGGATTTCTAATGACTTTGAGCACAACTCACAAGTCACGAGTCGTGCGTCGCAAGTTCATTTACAAGTTCGCTCTGCTGTTTATATGTGACTGAAAATATCGTTGATCAATGCAGGAAAAAGAATCTACCAATGAAACGCACGGTGAGCAATGTTCAAACGGTCATAGGCTGCGGATCCGACGAACGGAGAGAGTGAATATTGCCGTAACACGAAACAGTATTGATTCATCTCCGCGAAATTAGTATTGATCTGAGATGACCCAACTTGGGTCGAATGTGTTGTAAAATTGTTTGATTTTTGATCACTGAATTAGCAAGTGTGCGGCCGGGCTTATCGTGGGACGAATGGCGGTAATCTTCGTCCTAACAGTATTTAAGAAAGTATAGTGTGGGGTTATTTTTATTATCATTATTTAGCTTGAATACATAAAACTTCAGTTTAGTAATTAATACTGAATCAATGAGCGATCTCATTTTGTAAGCAGTAATGACCTAGTCCTTGTTTCCCACATATCAGTCTTGATTAGTTCTCCATTAGAAATAACTAGGCTATCTGAGTCAAAAATGTAAACTCGGGGTGTAAATATCACTGAAATCATACACAAACATCCACCATCTATGACGGCCTTTCACATGCTGAACAATTCTATCATCCGTGTTTGGTCTGCAAATGATGCTTGTCAAATGACCTCTCACAAAAGTTTTGCTCTAAGCCCATCTCTCTCTCGCGCGCTCACCCACACACACGAATTGCACGCACGCACACAGCACGATTCGTGAAAAATAAGTATAAGTCGCGACAGAAATTGCCAATTGCCATACGAATGCAAACATCGTGTCTCCGAACCCGGCAATCGTAAATCAACGTCAGGTTATGACCACCAAAGTGAAATTGTCGGCGCCCGGTTTCAAATTTCCGAATTTTGTCCTCGTGTACATTTTTTTCGATTTTGCGGTGGAGCCAAATAGTGTACATAACAAATTCATCATGCGTATTCATGTCAGTAAAAGAGTAAAACTGAGTAAATGAACTTGACGGTGGATCGCTTCTTTGATTTCCTCGTTTAAGAGTTATATAAACTGAGAACGATTGGGAATGAAGTGGGGCAGGATTGATTACACTCATCAACTGAAATTCACTGTAACTCGTAATAAACTTCCACACTTGGTTGTGGATTAACAGACAAGGAATAAAGTGCAATCTGATTAGTTACTGGGCGAGCAACCAAGTTTTGCAATTCACCAACGGTTTGCTTCTCAGTTGGGAGGATAAATACACATTGCATGATTGCTGACAATGTTGAATTGATTGTGAAATGTTATACAATCATTTACTTTTCATTCCACGTTACCCTTATCCCGTACGCTACAAACTGCACTGGCCTACAAAACATTTTACTATGCCTATCAAGGTTGGGTTTCTATTAATCCGAATAGAATATGTGCCAACACCTCCCCAAAAGCTCCAGTTTCTGAGAAAATGGATGAGCAACCGTCCTCACTTCCGGAATTGCAATCATGGTTACGTTTATTAAAGCATTTCCTGGAAAAGTCCTGTTCCCCAACGTTTTGTGATGAGGGTCGTTTCACTGAATTATGAGGGAAAAAATCCACAAGCAGATCGCTTATTCAGGTGGATTGTATAACCCTGATCCCATGACATAGAAGATCTGTGTCAGCTGAATCCCGGATGCTCTGATTGTGAAGGCGCCGGTTCGATTGGTCATTAAGTGGTCTGAGGGACTAGATAGCGTCCTAAGGATATTAGATTCGTCACTGGAATGCAACCTGCCATGTCACGCCATTTGGTTAGCCGAAGACTCCTGTTTTGAATCTCTGCAAAAGTTACCCATTTCTGGGTAGTGTTTCGAACAGAACCAAATCATGGATCTTATTCCCTGAAATTTCTTATATCACCACTAACCTGGAAAAAAGTTGGAAACCAGACTGGACTAACAACGATACACAAACACCTAGACGGGGCTAAAGCAACCAATCATGAGCCATGTTTACCTAGTTCGCATTTGTGATTGCGGACGGCCAGAGCGTCGGGACATTTCAGAAATTTTTATGTTTGCTGTGCTGCAAATCACTTGAAGTAAGTGGGTTGGAGAGTAAGCAAATAAATAAGTCTTTTCGATAACTCGATAACTTACCACTTGCAAATTTATCTTTTATCGCTCTCCTAAGATAAACCAAGATGTTTTTGCCTATTTGGATGCCTAAGCATCCGTACTTCAGTTGGCGAAAGGGACGTGGTTGGTGTACGGATACGAACGACTTGCGCAGAAGAATCATTGTTCCACCAAAGATTCCAATTGATTTCAATTGAAGTTTGGCTACCCAGTAATTTGAATGTTTCGTATCATCCGGCCTATCCCCATTAACTTCCTTCCCTCCCACATTTTGAAGAATTTTCTTATGAGAAAACAATTTGATTTAGATAATAATTGAAAATGGGTGCTTTGGGGATTCAATGATTTCAATCTACTAGGTTTTTGCATCACTAACTTGAAAAGATTAAGACCTAAATGGCAAAAGTGTTATAACAGTAGGAGTGCGCAGTTGCATCCATCTCAAATGTCTACAAGCTTCGTCGTTCCAAAATTTCTTGCTTGAAAAACAATAATACAAGCTTGTTTCTGCTATTCAGAGAAGACCCACATTTATTCATAATAAAATTGGAGGGTAATCTGAGAGAAATCTTTGTCTGGTCGTTATCTTTCATTCTCAATTCTGGAGAGCATCTCATGTCAGAGAATAATTCATCTTTTCCATGCATAATTGCTTCGGTGGCCGGTATCCGCTCGGAACAAGCTGCGCTGATCTGTTTAGTGTTCCCTTTCTACCTGCGGGAAAATTTAGAGCATAAATGACATGCTAAGGGCGTCACCCATGGATGTCTTATCTGAAGCACATGTGCAATCTATGACTTTGTGTTGTAAACTGATCGTTTTCCCTATTTATGATATGCATAAACTGACGGATGAGAATAATAAAAATCTATTCAAAGTAAAAGTAGTTCAATTTTTGCTGCAATGTGTTTCATCCTGGGAACTCAAAGTAGCGAAACGTTAGGTTAGTGATTGCTATGAATCTGACAGTAGCTTTTTGTGCCAGTCGAGTCGCTCTTATTCGTTTATTCCCAGAGCAACTTGTGCGTTGCATCTGACACTCTAGTTTTGAGTAGCATCTATTTTGACCTTGAGAAACAGCTACTGAAATACCGATGAACAGCTGTTGTGATACTCGTTTCTTTCCTTTCGCTTAACAGGCAGGGGAACCAGTTATATTCAGTTATGAACGAGGGTAAGGGTCAAGCAAAAGGTTTCTGGGGACAAATAACAGATAAAATTAAATGACGATGTCAAGATTAGAATAGACGAACTTTGGTAACCTACATTGCCTCACTGATGCCATTTGAAACACTATACGCTGACTCGGATGATGGCTATTATCATTTTTCGGTACACTGATCTGTTGTATTTCTTTTTCACCCCTTATACAGACAGCTTGCTCTTGCCGGTTCTTAGTCCATGCATTCAGAGGCAGTGAACCTTTTTAGCATTATGACTTACCGTGAGTTATTTCTGTTAAGTCATGCAAAGCTTCCACCGTTTTCTTAGCAAACTTTGTGTAATCCAAATATTGGCTGCAGCTTCCTTATTAATAATGGACAGTATCATCGTACTCTCAGTAGATAAAAGACGTTAAAGATGACAATTATTCTTAGTCATTTCCTTTTATGGACTATTTTCACCATTGGGGGCCTTACCGACCTGGTGGCACAGATCCAAGTTGTCAACCCTGGTGGAAAGTTGCTCCTCTAGCATCTACGATAAACTAATTAAATCATAGTATATACATTTATTCTTATGATCTGCTGCTCGATGTTTTAGCAGCGATGATCGAGTTGTGCAGGTCATTTAACCTGGTATCCGCAGGTACTGAGTTAAAACCCCGACCATCCTCCTTGAGGCAACCCTTGGATTATTACAGCCATCTTCTGACAGATGACTGCATATTAGCATGTTCAATAAACTAAAGTGAAGCAAAAATATCCTTACTATCTTATTTTCTGCTGACAAGAAACTTATCCCGTTATAGTCAAATGCACAAGCTTCGTTATTCCGTAGCCGAATTCCACAAATTGTCAGTTTTTCCAATTCCCCTTCCGTAACGTCTTCTTATATATCTCAATGATAATGATTTGATAGCGTTGAAAGCTGCAGTGAATTGAACGCTTAGTTTAATAATTCATATGTGGAAACTGGTGAGTTTTTGCCTCTTGATCCAACTCGTACTGAATTTGTGTTAATCACTAAGTATTCGATTGGTTAGCATCCTATCCGATTCGAAATCACCGTACGACGTGATTTTCTTTTTCGTCGTTAGTAGAACAGCAGCTTGTTTCAACGACTTTCCGATGAATGCTTCAGCGACGTAAAATGTGAGTAAAAGTTAACTCCACCCACCCACCTCCCCTTTTCAATAGTTTCTTAAAAAAGAAACATTTTTGGAGAAAAGTAGACAGTTCAGTTGGACTATGAAGAACGAATTTAATCAACCCCTTTTCTGAAAACTAAGAATGAGGTGAATCATTCTGAAAGAAAATTTTTGAAAGTAGCAGAAAGTTGTCTTTTACAGGAGTATGAGTCCTAACAGCACCCTTGCGATGAAAAGGGGGTGGGAACAAAATCTGACTATAGTTCCATTTAGGAATAATGTGATAGATACCAAGCTGCTCGCCATATGTTCTCATTCTATCCGTACTCTAGTCATGTTGTCCCGAATTCAAAATGCCTCATTTAGTACATAAGAACTGTTGGGGATAGACTGAGAAACATGAAATTTGCATCGATCGATACGCTGCGTATTACACACCCCGGGTAGCAGCGTCTGCTCTCGTCCGTTAGCTGAAAACAAAGGTTTCACACCGGGAATAGTATTGTCCCACACCTGATAACCATTGGTTTCACCCATAGATAAACAATTGGAATACGTTTCACGGTTCGTGCAGTCATTTGCGAGGAAACAATGAGGTCGTCTGAGAAGAAAGTGACTTGCCTGATGTATCACAATTTCTCCCACGTGCACATGCCACTTTATGGAGTTGGGAATGTAGACAAGGAAAATTTTGTTTTGCGCGCTGTCTCTTTCTCTCTCGCTCACTCGCTCACGTTCGTTCTCTCTCCGGTACCGTTTTGGGTTTACGTGTCCTCACGGCTGTACGAGAGGAATTTCGCGCATTCAACCCCTAGCTCACTCACTAGCTCACTTACTCGCATATTCGCCTAATGAAAACAGATTTCTGTCAGCTTCATTCGTTTATCTGATTAATATTCTCTACAATTTGACCAGTAATGAGAAGGATTCCGGAGATAAACAGGTAGGTCACTCGGTAAGTTGTACGGATTGCGTTCTCCCCGTCCAAAGTATTTGGGTGGTCAAACAGTCTAATCAAATGACATCCAACGAGACAGGGCACTTACTGGGCGCCTGACTGTCTACCGTCACGATTAGTGAATGTCTTCAGTTCCCCAACTAAAGTCGGACTAGTCGGAAAATTGGAAGCGCATATTTTGAAGTCTCAGTCAAATGGGCCATAGTTTTAGTGCAGTTGTCTGGATTTCGGGATAATTCCCGTGCGTATCTAATCAGAAATAGATTACTTTGAACACGTTTCGGGACAAAATATTCTGGGGTTATTTCTCTCAAGAGATTTCAGGCAGCATAATTTTTAGTCCCGTTAAGCCTATTTTAGTAGAGTGAAAGGAACAATGAATGAGACAATGGATTGCTAACATTGGCAAGGAAAATCTCAGTAGAAAAAAGGCGTTGATATTAGCAGAATACTAGCTTCCCAAACTACCACTTTTCCCTCCTCGACACCGGGTTGTAAAAATGCCAACGCACAGGTAAATAGAAAGTATAATTTGCAATTCTCGAAGGAAACCCAACAGCTTGATCTTACCTCAAAACCTTTAACGAGGTACTTCTCCCCTTGATTACAGAAAATTGACTGAGAACCACAAATTACAAACATAACAATGGCTCTAATTAAATACCATTTTATTGGGACGTAATTGCTACACGATAATACCAACAAGCGAGCTTTTTCTACTAGGTAGTTGGAAAGTAAGATACAGATGAACATTGGTTTTGCATTTATTTCATTTTCAATCATTTAAAGCCACATTCGTTCAGATCGAATGAGTCCAATCAAGTATGAGTGAATAAAAGACAAACCAGCTAACGATCAGTGTGATATACAACAGATGGTCTTGCTGGGTCACGTTATCATCGTGACAATCGGAAGACAATCATTTGAGACAATTCTGTGTGGCTATAACACTATTAGTATAGGGGACTCGTAATGCTAAAGTAAACTTTTCCGACAAATTCTTCAGAGAGGGTCAGCGCCAGAGTTTGATGTGGTCGACTGATTCG
>UZAN01040309.1:43901-81374 GCA_900618425.1 Echinostoma caproni
AGGGTCAGCGCCAGAGTTTGATGTGGTCGACTGATTCGAAGACCCCTTTGAGATCAACGAGGATGAAGCCTGTGTGTTTACGATAGGAATCTTTGCATTTGGAGGAGAGTGAAAATATCATCAATATAGCCTTGACCAGCTATTAAACTAGTCTGGTTATTACACGTGCGTCATTCAAGTTCGGCAGACAATCGAAGAAATATATCACCGATGAGAATCCTAGAGATGATGTTGATCAAGCTAATGTCTCCGTGGTTTTCACGCGAGGATTTATCGCCTCTCCTGCAAATTAATAAAATGGTCGTTTTATCTAATTCAACTGGAATCTTCCCACTTTCGATTACCGAACCCAGGAGCTCCATCAGATCAATGATCAAGAATTGATCTTCAGTTGTATGCGATTGAAATATTTGTGGTAACCAACAAAGAGCACTGGACAGTTGTTTCGTCCTGTTTGGGACTCGTCATCAGTGCGTACATTTTGTGTCCCTGTCAGGACTCGAACCGCGAGTCTTCGGGCTGGGACTTCAAAATGTTCACCAGCTAAACTTGATCTTTATCCCTGAAAGTAAGGGGAGAAAACCCACCTAGGTCAAAGGCATATATCTTTCGAGATAAATTATCTCTCGAATAAATCTTATTTACAGCTGTAGGATCCTTATCAAATGAAAGTTGGCGTCCAGTTGACGCAGAAGTTGGCAAATCTACTTTCATTGGAGGCCAGTTGAACTTTGCCTTAAATTGTCTAAACGTCGCTCAAGACTGCGTTGCTGAGTGTGAATCACTGTGACGTTTGAGTCCTCCCTATCGCACTTATGCCTGTACTCCTAATTAGACGGAAATGATTGCAGTTGTTATCAACAGCCCCAGCCACCTACATCTTTCTACAATTAGATACTCACTGCATCTCATGTTCATTCCTCAGGCTCTTTATGAGCGTCATCTTTGCATCTGGTTGAATCGTTATGAGAGCAAATCAAAATAAGATGAGGAGATCCCTCGTTTATGCTTAGATTGTGTGCCAGAACCCATCGTTATTTTTATTGATATTTAAATATCTTTCAAGAATTGAAGGAACTGAAAGGTATTAAAAAGCTTCTCTTTGACGGTCAATTCGAAGTTATTACACACTTCACGATGGGCATCCGTTTTTGCAAGTCTGTTAATGTTGCTTATCAAGCCCTAGGTTCAATTTGACTGATATTCACGGGTGTTGATCAGTAAAAACTATAGTTTTGAATGAATACCCGTCGGTGGTATTTTATGAAAACACGCTTGATTTGTGTTCATCACCGGTTTTTTGGTGGAAATTATCTACGGTTTGCACATAGTTAAAGTAGGCGATCTTGGTTGATTTGGCTGTGATTGCATAAGGGCTTCCCAGGTGTCCTTCCGAATCACCCAGATATACCATGGAGCATTAAGCTTAAGGACGACGACTATCATGATATCTATTGAGCGAGTACTCTGGAGGAGTTGAGAGAGATTTCTGTGGAAATTCTCCTTTATTTCAGAGACAAGTCAATAAGTTAATAGATGCATTCATATGATGATTAGGCAGTTACTCTTTGCCCCTTTGGTGCTGGCGTCAATAAACCATCAAGAAGTACAACACACAGTGATGAGAAACCAGCCAAGTAGTGAGCCCCAGTCTTAACAACTACCGCAATCCCTATACCGGTAAAACCACAATCAGTAAACACCGAATCATCTGAAACACGGAGAAAGACACGTGGGGATGAGTTTAAACCTGGTGAACATAGCGTCACAATGAAGATTTTGGAGATACAGTTTAAGCCTGTAGACATCGAAGGTTTCAAATGGCCGAATGATCAATTTCTTTCTTCACATAGCAAATGAAGCGTGAATTGATTAGCTAGTGAACATGCACAAATGTTTTGGCATAGTTGGATCTCATCAGCAGTGCAAATCTGTCAATCTAAATGAGATCATGGAACTGAATCATGGACTTCACAGGTAGAACAGTATTGTACAATCATATTTGAAGTATTTTCGCTAAGGTAGATTTTTGACCAACGGGATAGAGTGAGCTCACTCTGAATTATCTTTTCTGACGAGCATACACAGAAGATAATATCTACGTTCTGAGAGTGGAAGGAAGAACTGGACAGGCGCGGAAGAGGATTTATTGAATAGATGCTTAAGACTTAAAGACACTACACAGTTCGAGGTAACCAACATATAAATGAAGTTTTTTTCTTGGGGATAACTGATCTGAGAAGTTAAGTCAAAAGTATGACTCTCAAGACAATGGGGCATAAACTCAACACATAGACGTAACCAAATCACCTGTAGGAGTGCTTCTGCAAACTTTTCGTGCAAGTTTCTGTTTGGTGTTTTGTTTGCTATTGCGTTAATTTCTGGTCTACTTTTCTGAATCGATCCTGAGTCACATACGCTCAATGAAACACGTGGAACGTGGATGCAACAGTGTGTTATGGACTGGGGGCTAATCAGCTTGGACAGACGGCGGTTTTCCAATGAGTTATAAAGCCTTCCGTTTCTACCGGAAGGAAGTCCCAGGAGCTTCGTTTCTACCGTCATCTAGTGGGACCTTTTCCAGGTAAGCTGCGCCTCTTCGCATTTGTTTCTTGATCAACCTCTGATGGGTCGAAAATGGTCAAAGAATGTCAGGAGGCACCCAATCGTCTGGCAGTGTGAGATCGAACTTTTTCTAGATTCTACCCATAAGTGGATCTGCTGCAAGAAGAACCCGTCCTGTATAACTTGCAGAGTCAGGGAGTCAATCAAACGCCATTTCGATCTTGTTAGATGTCATCAGCACTGTGGAGATTCTGCAGCCTGTTTAAATACCGAGCTGGTGATTAAACTGGTTCACTTGGTCTTTGTATAGCACAACCCACCTTTGTAAGCTTGTTCAGACACCTTTGTTGTGTTTCCGTTCTACCGGTGGATCCACAGATTTGCACTGTTGATGAAATTCAATGAGGGCAGAATAATCACGTGACTTGACTTGAAACAACTGTGCAGTCCTTCCCAGCTTTTCATTTCACGTTTCTTTTTCTTTTGGCTGGTAGGAAAACGTCTACCAACAAAGTACAAAGCTCATGGAACAGTCGAGAATGAATTAATTCCACCCGAGCTAGGAGAACCGATTTTCAATAACTTGTCAAGTTTATTTAGCTCTGATGGACAATGTATGAAATCAGATTTAAGCCCTAGCAAGCTGTTCAAGGAAATATGACTGGAGGCTTTAGAACGTAATTTACTTGCTGCTGGGTTGATCAAACGATAAAATCACATCTTGTTTTACTTAAAACCCACTGATTGAACGGGTTCGAGGGAATTTACCCCTCCAAATGAGTCGTTAGTGCTGCCTTGCAAGTCATGATCAAAAATTTGATATAGACAAAGAATTTAAAATAATTTCCAATGTGTAAATTTGAGCTTCTCTAACTTCTGAGAAGAAGATGGCAATAGACTAGAGAGCTTATCGAATAAGCTGTCAAATTCAACCAATAAATCCAACCATTTAATCTTATTGGTTGGACAACAGAATTTTGGACCCAGGAATATCACAACTAGTAACATCATGTCCCAATTAGCATACGACAAATTGTGGAAAAACCTCATCGGATGTGAAGGAAACTTACCATTCGATTTGATCGGGTCGGCACATTTTCACAGCGTTGTTCGTATACGCTTGTCTACAATCGATTGAAGGCTAGCTCACCCAAAACACCGGACAATTTCATAGTATTGCGCTCCAGTTTAGGTACGCCACATGATACAGTATCCTGTTCGTTAAGCGCTTGGTGACGTAGAGACACAGTAGTGACGGTAAGATGATTTCTCCTTAAAAATGTTCAGTATTGTTTGTGATATTACACTTTTGACATACGCTCATCGAGAAAAGTGAATACGAGCATTTGCTATGGCCGGTTTCGTAAGAAACAACGTAATTTTTGATCTCACAGAGTACGGTCTGGCCTTTGGATTGTTTTAAACGTTTGAATAATCTCGCAGAACACCTTGAGAACAACAACAGCGTGGCGAACAAGATCGTTTTCAGTTCAGACGCGATGGAAATGCTTGGAATGACCGACAGAGAGCATTCGACAGTTGTTTCATCCCGTTTTGGACTTGTGAGCAGTGCGTACTTATTGCGTCCCTGTCAGGTCTCGACCCGCGAACATTCGGGTTGGGCTTTCAAACCCTTACTCCTCAGCTACACGGCCGATGGTCAATACATTATGCGAAAGACTCAGTCAATTTATATGGTGAACGTTTGGATTAGTCCATTCGGTTATCGGCACAGACACCGCTCACATAATACATAACATTATGAATAACAATAAGAACAAAAGGGGCTTAGAAATTCCATTCCTAATGGTTCAAATCTTGCTCCAAAACTACGTACGTTTGTTCGTGTGAAATCGATCGTAGTGTCAAAAGTTCAAGTGGCCGCACACGTGGCTGCATTGGGCTCGGGAAGGTTAAGCGCTTGCACGAATTTCTCCTAGGCAGATAGTGGGGGAGGGTTGTGAATCCCAATGCTTACGGCTTCGGCCGTCGCTAAGGTACTATGGGCCACTGCATTTGAATACCAATATCAAACCATGTAAATCGGTCGAAACGCGCTCATTCGATAAGCTATCTGGTTTGGTGTTACCTTCCTCTCAGGAGTTAGAGTAAACTTCAAATCCGGTTGGTAGTACAATTATTTAACAAATTATAACGTTCGCTCCGGTAGAATCTGAGTTGAGCAGCTGAGAATGTATAGTCTAGAGCTGACCTCAAATTACGTATGTAAGCATAGTAAATGTGGTCAAGTTGAACGCAAGCATCATGCAGATGGCGTTTTTGTTAACGTTTTGGGTTGGTTTACCATTTGGGAATGATCTACTCTGAATGCTTATAAACCTTCCTGACAACGTTGTCTTCAGGAAATCTTCTTCTCGTACTGTACCTGGAAAACAAACGTTTTTCTCATGGTGAAATAGGGCTTTCATATGCACAGGTTTTTAGGCCATGGAGAAAAGCTGGAAAAGTGTGGGTATTAGTCAGCCCATGTTGCTTTTCGGTAAACAGAGTGTTCCAATACCACATTTTATCACCTCGCAGCTCTTACGTCTAGAAGTACTTGAGCGTTGTTGGTTTCTATTTAATAAGATACCAAGAGTTTTGGATGGGTTGTGAAAGTTTGTTGAAATGTCCGATATCTTTCGGAATAAATAGATCGTTTACATAGCGTTTTTTCGGATTGGGCTTGGAAATATATTCACTTCGATGATTCCTAAAAATAAAGTGGCTAAAATGGATCCCAGTGGAGTTCCCGTTGATTAACCGTCAGTATATTTGTATGCAGTCTCTTAAACATCAAAACCAATGTTTTCTGTGTGTAAAAGAATAAGTTCTCTGATATGTGCTTGTTTGTTTTACATCAGCAATTGAAGAGAGTAAACGAGATGTTTACGTCCCGTAACACGTCTTCTTTCAGTATTGATGAAATAGATAAGGATGAATCGATGTTTCAGTTATCTACTGTGATTTGAATGACATGTATCAAATATAACTACAGATCCTTTCAGTCTAAACTGGAACTCCGGTAGCTTTGAAGGATTAAATCCATCCATAACAGAATCGAGTACATTGTAAATTGATCAAAATCGCTGGTGATGTTCCATACAGTCAAAACTGAAAGTTATTGGTGAAACTGTGAAAGGAGATATCAAATAACTGTATATAAGGCCCGGTTGAATTCCGCAGAAACTATTTGCCATTTAATGCTCGCGTGGATAACTGATCCAAAGATTCGTTTTACTGGTGCTGCCCTCTTGAATTTCCACCAAAATCAACGAAAAGCACAGAGCACCTGTGAGAGCAAAATTGATTGTGGAATCTCATGATTCCTTAAATAATAATAATAATAATAATAATAATAATAATAATAATAATAATAATAATGATAAGTCCTTAGGGGTAATCCAGTTTTTTTAGCAAAGCGAGTTTGTTGATTTTACCACGGCAGTCTCAAAATAAGCGATATGAAAAATTCGCCGTGACAAGGGAATACGGCATGGACCCCTAATTAATTAAGCCGGTCATGTTGGTGTTTCAGCTAGTCAGCCAAAACGTTATGTCGCTGCTAAATGCCATAAACTTCAAACTTTTTTAATTTAACTTAATCAGAAGTTCTAGATTTTTCATCTTTCTTACATCATACAGAGCATATTTTATAAAATATCATGAACTAAATAAAAGCCAGTGCGCTTTACTCAACGGAGCCATGTGATGAAGGTGTTGGCTGTGAGCGATGTTGATCAAGACTTTCATTCTCAACCGACAGCTTCGCGTTTTCAAGCTGTAAGCGATGATGATAAGTTCCAGAGATAACGAAGTAGCTGTTCAATACCTTTTGTTGGCTACAATATGCATTATTTAACACATGAAACTTATCGCAATGCATTATTAGGTGTCGAGAGTTGCTCATTGGGTTCAGCAAAGTTATTTATTCTCATAAATACAGTGATGCAATCCGCACAA
Organism: Echinostoma caproni; assembly: GCA_900618425.1. NCBI lineage: Eukaryota > Metazoa > Platyhelminthes > Trematoda > Plagiorchiida > Echinostomatidae > Echinostoma > Echinostoma caproni. The sequence goes on from UZAN01040309.1 coordinate 50,430, forward strand.
GTAGTTTGATCAAACGGACTGACCAGCTTGTTAAACATAAACATTTCATTTTAATGGCCTCGAATATTGTGTGGACCAGTTGACCCGTGTGACGTAACTGCTCAATCTGTATGCAGCAGGCTAAATCATTAGAAACGCTTCGGTGAGCACAATAAACCGTTGCAGTTGACAGATGATTCCATCACGCTGACAAAACGGTACCAGCAGTCTCCGATAGAGCGGCAAGCGAGGAACTTCTCGCCAGTTTGTCTTGAGTTATCAGATGTCAATGACAAAGAAAATGACTACAGATCATCATCTATGGAGTTGTCTAGCACTGCTAATTGCAGACCATTTTATTGTTACTCACTTATTCAAGTTTATTCAATACATTGTTTGACAAACGTGAAGTCATCTCGTAATAACACAGTAACAAAGAGCAAAGCAACATTCCCCAACTGTATAATTGTTGCACAGTCTCGTCTTTCGTAGTCACAGGTAAGGTCTTCATACAAAATTTACCACCTTTACCAGTCTCCTTAAACGACGGTCAAAGATAACAATGTTTCCCGATTGATCATCCTATCTCTACAAGACACCACTACTACTGTTTTCACCGCGACCGTCACTTCTTGCCGAATTCAGTGTCACAGAGATTTGTTAGCGTCCACATTCAACCTTTCACCAACTGAGCAAACAGCTGTCTTTAAGCTTCATTATTAATGCATTTCGGATAAGTTTCTGCCAGTCCCCAGCTATTACACTCAAAGCATGTTCACATTTGGCCATCTAGACTTGGTTAGTGGATGACTTTAAACCTTTGATTACATGGCTATTTTCATTCTTCTGCGCGGTACGGCGTTTTGCTGGTCAGGAAAAGATTGAGTTTATGGTTCTGTTAGAAGGTATTTGTCTCTTAAATCACGGAGAAACTTATCCATATCAAACTTATATGATTTTCGTCAGCTTCTTCGCACACATTTCAGTCAGTGAATGCATTCAAACCATGTGTGATATTAGTATGAGAGAGATTGAATATACAGAACTGAAAAGTTCTGATCAGAGTTTGTTCAAACCTTACCACTTTTCTCCACAACACGTTCCGTGACTGGCAGTCCAATACGGTGAAGTGAGGCAGAATACTAGGACTCAGGATAATGTCAACAAATGGAAGATAGAGAGTGATAAACCAGCTTATTGATGATGATAAAAAGCAAACTTTGTGTAACATCCTCAAGAGCTTTCTGATCATTTCGAATTGATAAATCAAAGCCGAAAGAGCCTTCAATCTTAGTCTGCTACTCGCTCTCCTAAGACATGTTTTCTGTCCCGAAAATTAACAGAATTAAACTGAAAATGTTTACTAAAAATGAAAGATAAGATGAATTCATCATTTAAAAACAACGTTCCAGTCATCATCAGATAGTCTTGGGCCAGTCGAACAGCTCTCTTATCCTTTTACAAATAACCATCGTGCGTATTCCAGCATTGACCGTCTAACTGAATGTCACTTTAGACTACTAAATCAGGTCTTCAGTGTTCAAATCCCAGTGGATTCGGTAAATGTGACCTGATGATAATGATGACGATTCCTTGCCCGAATACGACGGCTGGACACCTCGCCCCCAGGGCTTTTCATTGGTGAGTGACAAGCATACTTAGTCAGACAAATCCGTAGCTGGTAAATAAATTAACTATCTTACACCCACCCACCTCCCATTCCGGTCGAATGAAAGTGTTGGTAACTAAAGCTGCACAATATCTTAGTTCATGAACGTGAGAAGACAATTAGCAAATTTTCTTGTATTTTTCATACGAAGTGACAGACATCATCACGTGTGTATTGTATATGGGTAAATAGTCGAATTAACCCGAAAAACACCATACATAATTTCAGAGGGTCAGCATCATGGAAAGCAATCTCTCGGTAAGTTAGTGAAATTGAGGAAAGAATGGGGCAAATATAGTTGACGTTAAACTGAGATTGATGGAAATTAACTTGGCTGTTGGAACGCCAACAGTTTGGAGATAGCTTTAAACATAACCGAAATGAATTAACTGAAATCAAGCTGGTGGTAATTAATGGTAAACACACAAGTAGAAAGGGATATGCGACAGCTATTACCTGAGTTCTAATGTACTTTTAAACGCGTTTCGTTCTATTGAAGTCGCTAGGACACTAATGTGACCTCACCAGAGTTGGATATCGAAAGGTATCTAAATTTCTGAACGTGAGAGGCTTTAGACCGAATCGAAACAAAAATGTTGCAGAAAAAGTATTTCACGGATTTTCACTAAGTTACGCTCTGAGAGCTTGAATTCGGGAGAGCACATGACCTACAATTGTGACAGACAGACAGACAAACAGACAGACAGACAGACAGACAGACAGACAGACAGACAGACAGACAGACAGACAGACAGACAGACTCCTACTGATTATGTGACTATCTGTACAATTAATAAGCAGCAAACTGGATAAAAAGGAGCATTAACATTCAACAGGCACTTGAACTGCAATCAAACGGCACACGGACATTTCATTCCACGCCATTTATTTTCTGAATCCAATGTGTTAAGGAAGGAGTGTTAACGAATTTTGATCAGATTACTCGCAGAGTTTTTATCTAGATAGTGGTTGTGAGTGAACGAAATAAGTTCATCCACGACCTGAACGTTGATCCAAACTCTTGTCCAACTTCTAGGTGGAGTAAAATGCAATCCGGTCATTTTTCATTACCTTTCTGCGGGGAAACGGGATCACAACACAAAGCGATATTGCAAAGCACTGTGTTGTGTGTCTTCCAACACCAAGTGTGCCCCCATTTTTGACATCGCACCATTGTGTATCCTCTTCTACTCCCAGCACGTCTTCCAATGCCCATAAGCGAACGATCAGCTGAGGTCATGTCTTCAAGTTTACTTTGCCATTTATTTGGAGTAGTTTATGACGGTGGGGGGGTAGAATACGGACAACGCATCCGAGGGAAACATCCTTCTTATGAAACCTGCCATCGTGGTGCTCAGTTCAGTTCCGGGTCAAAAGATCATGTTGAAAAGATTTGTTCTTCATTCAATTGATATCAATGACAAACAGTTTGGGATGAGGTCATCCTTCCCGGCCCGACTCTACGAGGTTGACACTTGTGATTTTATCGTTGCAACAGAATATCGTTTGCACAACCGAGGTGGGGAGTGCGTGCATGTGCGCAGGCCTAAATGACCTTACAGGACAGTGTGACACTATATTGGGACTTGGAACGAACACATGGGGTGTGAATGAGTAGGCAGTAGACAACAAAGGTAATGGGCCGGAAACTGGCCCAATGGGTGATCTGCCCGCATTAGTTATTTCCGGTGCATCGAGGTCGGCACATCAATATCCAGTGCTATCTACCTTCCCGATTGTATACTCCGATTTAGCTACGTTCGCCTGTGAGCTGCAAGCAGACAATGAATGCCATTCATGACAGTGTCAGTACTGTCAACCAAGTACCATTGTGTATGTTCTGTCTTTCACGAGCGCTCACGCATTCAATAGAGATGAATCATCAATATCACTTTTAAAACATATCCACGTCTGTAGACAACTATCAGCGATTGATCGACAGCTGTTTGTGGCATCAAACAGCTTTGACAAAGTACATTCTGACTGTGGTTGTCATTTTTAGTTTTGTTGTCCGTAAAAGCGTACACCTATTTTAAGTATGGTTTGATGAGGTGGATGGATTTTCCCGATACCTAGATCAACAAACCTGCGAGAAAAGCTGATGCGTCCATCACTGAGAAAAATGGAAAATCCGATGACATTGGTTTTAATCTCTTCGATTATTTGAAGTGGCCGTGCCATACCCTAATCAACTAATCGCGTTAGCTACTAATCTGCTTCGTCCTATAGCTGAACAGGGCCGATTAAGGACCTCAAATAATCAACTTCGTAGTGTTTTGATGAATGGAAGTTACATTTATCCCAATGATAATGACATGGCGACAGTGCTCTGGTCGTATTGAACCTGGTTGTGTACAGTGAGCAGAAGGCAATACTTAGAAAATCTATCCTCTTTTACAATATAATACAATACGATTGGGTATGTCACCGAACCTTTGAGATTACAGCCAGTCACCTCCCCCAATCGCTCCGTTGTAGTTTTACAACCGTTTTCCGACTATTCTAACCAACACTGGACCACTGGTAATTGTGCTCAATTTCGTTTTTGTGTAGGTAGCTGAAAACAATCAGGAATCTCTGAAACCCGATTGATTGATGAACAGAGTTATATTCAATAACATATTGTCATCATAAAACATTTTCTCCATTTATTGCTTTATTTCATTCAAGGGTTTGCCACAAGGTTTGAATGAATGAAGCATGAGTGATGAATCAATCGCGTTGATGGGTTGACCTAAACATGAATTGGTGAATTACTATAGGCCCTGACTGTCACCAGTGCTGCGCAAGGATAATGTCAGGCTAATTCTGATTCAAAAGTTCACGATTCAAGTCCTGCCTGGGAAAAAGGATAGTTTGCGCTGCTGGTGGGCCAAACCAAAAACGAAATACCTGTCTAATGCTCTGCATCGGTCTTTCAACGAAATCTTACATCTCGCGGATGGTGAATTTATTTAGAGCTTTCTGGAATTGTCTCTCGCCGCTTGTGTAAATGGTGCTATTTGTTGGCCAGTAGACCAGCGGTAAGCACTCGCAACTAAAGTGACATTTATTTTATCAGGCGGGAACTTTGATTTTTATACAATTATTCGTTGTTCTTTTCGACTGCTGAGGCTCGAACTACCGGCACATGGCACGGGTCGGAGCATAACTAAAGTTCGTTCAGTGTGGAAATATGAGATCTAATCTGTAGTATGCTTTTCTTTGGAGGGCATGCAAGTTGCGTTATTAAGAGGTTTGCGGAAAGTCGTGTAGAAGACCGCCTAAAACCTCACGAAGTTCAATAGTCCAGAAAAAACTCCACTGTTTGTTCCTTTGTGATAAGAATGGTGAAGTGGTGACTTTTACGCAGCGCACCAATCCATGACCTTGAAATAGAAATCACCTGAACGCTCGGGTGCACATTTTTCGAATGGGGACCAATGAGCCGTAAAAGCGCTCTGTAAACTTCTGATTAGTACAGTTCACTGATCACCTGAGAATCTAACAGTTAAATTTCAATTTTCACTAATTTGCCCCACAGCCCGGCATCTAGTATGTTCATCTCCACACTTGCGGATGAGATAAGATGTTACTGTACTTAATATGCACGAGAATTAAGTCTGTTGAACGCTGGATTTCGCCGCAGCGATTAGCTTACGCTGCATGAGGCTCACAGCANTAATATTTTACAAATATTTAAATGATTTGCGATGAGGGAGTACTAAGTTGTTTGTGCTACGTGCACCACCTATTTCAGTAATTTTATATTCCTTTCACCCGTATGAGGATCAGTTTCATGGAAGAATCCGTGAAGAATCTTAAAAATATCACACAAAGTAGTATCTTTGTTTTTGAGGATGTAGCTCCATCCCTTGAACAATCAAGTACCATCTACAAATATTGATGACGAGCAATGATGAATTCGGTTGCAAAAATATCACCTACGTGGCGAAAAACACCCAAGCCACAGCTATTGTCACTGATCTTCCGCGACCTCTATTAATTTTTAATTTAAAGATTCACTGTTCAGGGAAGTCATTATTTAAAGGCCTTCCATAAAAAACAATGAGAAAAGTGTGGCGATGGTCGTGGTGGGATTCGAACACAGGCTTACCGGGGTGATAATTTGGTTAACTTTGCCACTTGACTACCGCCACCCAACGCTCATCTATACATGGTGTCCGTTCGCTTATCCGCAACCGGGAGGCACTCTCAATAGCGTACATCTCAATGGGCCGTAAGATTTAAGTAGCCTACCACCGACCATCTGCAACCGATACGGGGTAACTCGAAGGCGTTATTCAACGATAAATTGTGTCACGATTGCCTATTGATACTTAACGTAATGAACGAACCCGTTTCGAAAATTCATAAAAGTTATCTCTTTCATAACTCTTTCAAACTTGTACTCATTTGTTTAATACGAAATTAAACTATTTATGACCAAGTGTACACCATAAGCCCATTATAGCAATGCACTTTTATTTCGAAAATTGTCCAGGTATTTGATCCAAAAGGTAGGATATTTACTTGTTGGTGAATTTTCCTATTTTCAGGCTTCTCAAGATAGTGTTTGTGATGTAATTAAAAAAGCGTGTTCCCTGAATTCGAAGTAACAAGTTATTTATCGTCTTGTCCGGGAGAAACTCTGACTCGTAATGCACTGACTCACATCTGCGTACTTCTGATAGTTGCTAGTAATTATTTTTAGATACAACGAGAAAAAATCATAAGTAGCTTTGACTGACTGGACCGTTTCTTTTCGTTTCTCATTGCTTATCAATACCGTTTCACTGCATTTTGTAAAGGTCACACACTCAGAAAACATGAGTCCGAACGCGCATTTTGGTCAGCTTCGGCCGAAACCGAAAGATGTTGAACATCAACCGGAATCTGTAGTTGGTCTTCCGTTAAAATTATTCATACAGAGACCTCAATTCAAAGATTCGTTCGTCACGGAGTAGCCGGTAGCTACATTCCTGAACATGGTAATCTACCGTAACATTTTCAAAGCGTGGAATGTACTTCAAGATACTTGCTTTCTAATTGTATTGCATTGTACCAGCAACTGACCGGGTTATTTAGTGGGTACGTGTCCCACATATAATCTGATTGATATGAACATGTGGTTTCTCGTCTCTGAATGAGTGACACTTTGTTTCCCAACTAACAAAACGAAGTTAGTAAACGACAGAGACCAGGGAACAAGGTCATTTACCGTGGTTTTTTGTGACAAAAAGAAGATAAGCCGTGACTATTCGTAATCGGTTGCCTACTGGTGTGCTCCCCTGTCACATTCACATACGCACACATAAAAGGTATATCAGTCAGTCAGTTTTCCGCCTATGGCAATCGACAAATGACCCGTATTCGGTCAGTCCCGTCACTTGGTCGTCTTTGGTCTACCACGTTACTGGTAGTGGCGGTCTCGGTCCGCATGCACACGCGCGAGCATCACGTTCCCGGTTGCCGGGCCACATTGAAGTAATATGCGGATTCTATTACTTTCCACTTGAACTCCGATGCGGGTCCCACCCCACTGCTGTGTGCGTTCTATAAGACTCCCGAATGAACTAATTAAACGAGTGACCAGACCGTCATACAACGAACGACACCAGAACGAATTAACTACAACTGTACACCTCGGTCTCACCTCTTCATTTGTGATATACACGCACACACTTACGTCGGGTGCATATAGGTCGTGTGTTCGTTATTCGTCATACCATTTGGTCCCCAGCAAGTTTGCCGCATTGTACTCTGACCTGGCAACGAACTAATTAAGCGAAATATCCAGTTAGAGTGGCAAACCACTTGACCTCAACCGCTCACAGACTGGGTATATGCACGCATTCGTGCGTATCAAGTGGTCAGTATGCTCAGATTTTGCCAATATATGAGTTCATAGGACCTGAAAATTTAAAAGTTCACGAATCTTTGGTGTCATCTATAGAAAAGTGGAAGTCCACTGCTTTCCAAAGACCCTACCAAAATGCCAATAAAAATAGAAAAGTATTATGATTTTAGGTCTGATATTGGTCGATGCAGCGCGTTCTGTCGTTTATTTTTTACCAGTGACCTTACTATATATCATATTACTATATAGTAAAGTGACTCACCCTAATTTGATTGGGCATTAAAATAGAAATTTGAAAGAGAATACGGCTGTTTACATATCGTATCTTATTGTGTTTTATCATATCATTTACCTTGTCAGATAACATCATATTACTCACAATATGGTGTTTTATTTTTAGTCATTGATCATACAATTTTAGCGACAAATTTCAGAAAAGGACGACTGCCAATCGATGTCTGCTTCGGGACATAAGGAAATGAGGAAGACGGAGTGTGGTAGTGGGAAGCAAATACACGGGTATCCTGGTAGCTACTTTGATTACCTTGATCGCGTGACCATTACCCCGGTGAAAAAGTTCAAAAGAATGGAAAATATCGGAATGTAGCACAGTTGGCGAAATCCCTTGTCCATTATCATGGGACGTTACGCAATCAGAACAGAGCAAAGATGCTGTTGATACACGAAAGCACGGTGGTCGCCGCGAAACTTAAACGATGCTCACCGATTAAATCACTAGTGATGAGGGCCGGTTTACACATCGAGCTCATTGTTTGAAGCGGATGTATTCCTGCATCCTCCCGGTGGATGCAGCCACAAATTACGAACACTGTGTTCATTCTTGCTGTCTTACGTATAACACGGTTTCCCCACCCTGTACAGTTGGTTGCCCTTTCAATGTTATTTTGGTTATTCAGTAATTGTACATGCACCTCTTTGGTCATGAAAGAAAGTGCTTGACGTGACCTGATAGACTCAGCATCCAACTAGAAAAGCACATAAAATAAATTTCAATATGTTCTCAAGGAGACTGAGAGCGGGTGTGTATTTGGAAAATTAAAACACACCGGATACCAGGTGGAAGTTTCTATAAATGCATCTGCATCCGATACCCAACATACAGTGATTCATTAGAAAGTGTATTCATCCTTGTTCTAGGGTTTCGATATTATCTATATGCATTAGGGGAATGATCGGATATTTTAAATTTAATTTTCTATTCTCTGATTTCACACGCATCATTTCTTGTTCGAAACGCATGTTGGTGAATCAGTTGCTGTGGTTCACGAGGTTTATGATTAGTGGTAATCTTTGGTTGCATTCATGCGGAACTCAGACAGGGAAAGAAGATCGAACATAGCACATTTAAATATCTTTTGATCGATAAATCTGAGCAGGTGGTCTATCCCCATGACCGTTGAGATGAAAACAAAACTGGTTGCTCCCATTGAGAGAGAGAGAAGTGCATCGTGGTCGTGCACATGAAACTTTCATCGGAATGATAATATAGGAAACAACAAACTGGGGCATTTGTTCGGGCTAAACGTTATTTCTGGAACCAAACAAAGTGCTTAATTAGTTTAATGCCAAACATCCACGGAATTTCAACTTACACTACTATTTTCAAAGCGCAAATGGAGCGCAGTCAAGACTAACTCTAACCGCAGCAATTTCGGCAATGGGAACTGCGACAAGATTATCGCAGATGAGTATTCAGGTTTGAACCCAATTCACGGAATCCAACTTTATGACGTTGATCCAAATTTTTATTTGTTCGCCGAACGCTATCTGAGGTCAATCTTTTAAAGATGTGTTGATCTTAAAAGCTGATGCTCCACAGTATGCGGGGAGACGTGAGAGATGTATCCAAACCATAAAAGTCGGGGTAGTAATAGGAAGCAAAATGGAGATAAGCGAGATTAAAAGGGACCAAAATTGCCGGAAACTACCCGTTGAGGATTTTGCACCTCCGAATTTATTTAAACGGGGCATCACAAAGTTACTTATACAATACATTCACAGTTAACTAAAAAAAAGCGTTCAGGGGAACTGTGAAAAAACTTAACTTCACAAAGAATCAATGAGCCTGCTGTTTTGTGTTGTCACGCTATGTTTATTTGCTTTCTCAGGACGAATCTGTATGCAGTATTCATAAATTAATTTCAAATTTTCCCGAAACCCATTCTTTTTGTTATTTTATTTTAGGTTTGTGGCTGTGATTTGCATTTTGTACAACTACTATGGCATAAACAGATGAATTACTTTTTTACTGTGAGCCCTCGCTTATGCGATTTAGGTCCCAGAAGTGTGAGCTGGTTTTCTTTAAGTAGTGGGAGATTTACTGGTTGGATAACAGTTCATCAAGCCGTATTTCGTTCCTGTTAGAAACCACCGGCAGAGTGATTCTGTTTGCCTTGTGGCAGTTCAAACCCCGATATGCAAAGTTTTGAGTGCAACATGCTACCATCAGGCCACTTGGACTGCCTCAGCTGTCCCGGTATTGTCCGCTTAGTGAGAACATGCTACTACTGGGATAAGATGTCTCAAGAAATGGAGCACTGACCAAGTGCAAGTAATTAACGGCAAACAGCGTGAACCGATAGGCCGTGCAACGTAAAACAAACTTCTACCATAACTCTAGTTGGTAGCTTCGGGTGTCAAAGTGCGGAAAGCACGATCTGGGTTGTGGCCTGTGCACAAAATCCCACGTAGTTCCTGCATTGCCGACTATGCTAAGTTACAGTGGATCACTACTGAAAAGGCATGCACATCGACTTCTGGCTACAAGGGTTCATGTACGAGAAGCCAAGATTATACAAGAGAAGACGTTAGATTTTGTCAATTCTAAACATGTGTACTCAGTTGAGTAGTCGTGGCCACTTCAATTAAGATTTCCTAATCGTGATGCGTCTGGTTTTAGTATGAGCTTGAACCAGAGGAAGTGTGTGTGATGAAAAATAGTTTCGCCAGTGGCTTCATGAGTGTAATCAATAAAATATCCCCCTATTAATTAATTGTGCGGTGAAATGTTGTGAAACACTACTAATTTACTTCCCAGGTATTTATGAAAAGAACTGGCTGCGAATAACTATATGACAACAATCAATGAACGAGTAACCAAATGAGAGAGAGCTGTTAAATTGTGTCACGTGATATCAAAAGCGTATTTGTTCCGTAAGGTCCGTCAACCTGTCATCATCATTATTCTCGCTTGATGATAGACAAATTTATGATCACCTGTTACACTTCTGCCGCACGTAACAGATAATGTAGTTTTGGGGCATCAAATTGAAAATGCAGTAAGATCGAGAGAAAAAATGCAATTTTGTTTAAACACCTTATTTGCGTTTGGCCTTCGGTTGTCCATAATCTCTTTTAACAGGTGAATTCGGTCCCATTTACCAAACGGGATTCCTATGTTCGAGCAACAATGACTATGAGGAGTACTATCTAAGAAAAAGAAACCGAAGTTTATCGATGATCTCAAGCGGGAGAAATAACAAAGCATGTGAGGCTAAAAGTACCAATTGATATGTCAATCAAACAAAAGGAAAGGAATCCAGATATCAACGGTAAAACGACTCACGCGATCAAACATGATTCAGGAGTGGACCTGACACTGACGAGTGATTTTCCAGTCTGCGTGAATTTTTTCTTGAAAGGTTGCGCAGTGAGTGTATTCGGAATCGCACAGTTGGAAGCAAACCATCCAAGGCGCTGCGACGTGTGTGTGTGTGTGTGTGTGTGTGTGTGTGTGTGTGTGTGTGTGTGTGTGTGTGTGTGTGTGNTGCATCAATGATGACGATAAACCTTAACAAAAAGGAAATGAACTGGAACGACTGCGTGTTTCTGTGTGTGTCAGATGAACCGAAAGAATCGGATAGACGACTGAATGAGGAAGTAATTCATATTCACCTCTTACATAAACCGCACTTGTCAATCGGGGAACTGTCAGGCTGACAGGTTCACTCTCGCGTGCACAGGTGAGAAACAGAAAGAGGAAAACGATTGATTTGGCTCGAAAACAGTTTATGGAAGTTCTCTTTCGATTGAGAAAGTTTCTTGATGAGAATGCTTCATGCTTCAGCTTATTGTAGTTTAGTATGTAATCCTATTTTCTAGATTGACACATCAGTATTTCTCTCATCGCTATTTCAAAGTCGATAAAATAGAATATTTAGGAAGTTTATGGAATTCAAGTCGTTTGAGTCATGTAATTAAGTGCATTAAATGCGCACTGAATTCGAATGTGACACGACTTTAAACTAATTCATCTGTCCTCTTGCTACTTTCATAAACCTTTTGGCATATTTCCGTGTTCACTTAGGGTTTTCTTTTTATTAAACAATTTACTTTACTTTACTTTCTAAGCGTATTAAGAACTTGGTTAGAATTGCCCATTAGACGATAATGGTGGAGTAGTTTAAGTCGCTGTCAATAGTGAATATCATGCTCCGAGACCTAAACCTTACTCCCAACTGCTCCAGTTTAGTAGCGGATAGTTTGAAAATCAGTGGACTCAATACACCGCTTATCCTATTGAAGCTTCTTGTGATTTCCAACTCAAGTCCCAAACCTTCTCTTACTGGTTTCTGTGGTTAAAAATTTCGTTCTTTCGATAAGATAGACGGTAAAATGAGACATTTAACACAAAGCATGCTAATGTTAGGGTCATATGATTATCAGAATCCTTGTGTAATCTAAACCAAGTATATGGGACGTTGTCCAAAAGGTGCCCTGATGGAAGACTTCAAGAGATGCATTTTTTAAAGAAAAGTACTAATTTTGCAAGAAATGCTGCGCGAACAGTAAGTGTAAAAACCGAGGACCAAAAAGATAGACAGAAATGTAGAAGAATTAAAGGCTTTGAGCATAGGGAAACTGGTCTGCCAGTCTAACACCATTGATGTACACTGCCTATTTGTTGATCCCCATCGTAGAGGACGTATTATTCACAACTGTGCATATGAATACAAAGTTCCAATTGGTCAGCCAGATTAAAACAAAATGATATGATGGTTTTTCATCGAGAAATGATACGGTGTAAATAGACGGAAAATGTTTCTTCATATTGTGCTGGGGCTTCCTTTTGTCTAAGTGACACCATTTGGAGGCAAACGAATGGACATTGTATCATAAAAACAGTACCATACAAACGACCTCGTCGATGCTAGCTTAAAAACCTCGCATTTAGTTTAGTTTGCAACGCATTCGCCGTCTGCCTTGGATAGTGGTTCGCCTACCGCATGATTGATAAATGATTTTACGGTCGGTTTTCAGTGACTAGGATTCTTTATCCATATCCCTAATCGCGCATGCGGTCTGGTATATAAACTTCGTTTTGATGTAATAGATTAGCCGTAGAATTCAGAATCTGGTCCATGTCCAACTCAAAGTTTTATTATGGGAATCACTTAAGATCATGTGCTTCTTTTATCCCCATAGAATATTTACATAGTCGTTTCTCGGGTAAAAAATGACAAACGTCACATATACTTTCGAGTAGCAGATAATGTAGTCTTCAACTGATTTGCGCTTTTAGCTGTGCAAAGAATATAAGGTGTGCCAGGATTTCACCAAGCCTTCGCGTGAAAGACTGAAAAGTTGACACACAAACGACGCGAGATGGGTCAGTGTTCCAAGCGGTGCACACTCTGACAGCAAACGACTGACACTGGAATTCCAATCAACACTTTGGAATCAGTAACTTGAAATGATATCCCCTGAGGTGGTTGTTGGGTGATAACATGAGCAGCGGCTGACATGGATGGTTCGAGTTCTTCAATCTTTGGTACACCAAAATCAAGTTTCTGGAATTCGGCGGTACTGAGCAAACTATTGCCCGAATGATCGTAATCTCTTCTTGTAGGCAAGGAGAGAACACAGAATAGCACTATTCCATTTAAAAAGGAAGCAAATCGCTATAGCCGATCCAAATTGATGCAGATGACAAATACNTATCAGGAATTAGCTCCCGGTTTTCATCGATGGATTTATCAGGGTAAACCATTTCAGTTAACGTGCTAGCTTCGATGACAGCTGGCTTTTCCCATGGGAATTATTGAATAAATTTTTCATAGTTATTTCCCTCTTTTCTAACAAATTTCTTTTAGTTCATTTTCAAGTTGTATTGCACTAAAATATAACCTTTTTATCATCGGAGTCTATAAGTAGTCGGGAAAAATAATGGTTATCTGCCAACTAAAACGGCTCCCAATTATTTTGTACATTCACAGCGATTTCGGTGAGCTACGGATTACTGCATAAATAAAAACAAATTGTTTTAGCACACGGAAAAAGTGGAACAGTTTCTTGTTTAAACGCTCATATATCACAACAACAACAACAACAACAACAACTGTGTCCTACGCGGTCAACTGTAGAAAACCATTCAGTCATCAATTGCACTGAAGTGTATTTTCAGTCTTGTAGCTAACTGTTCCAAGTTGTCCTCAAAACTCATGTATCTTTACCTACTCAGCGACTGGAAGAAGGACGAGGGAAATGGCCTAATTGGCACTCGATTTGTTCTTCACGAGAAAGTTAACCACAGAACCGATTCTTATTTTATCTCAAAAGCGTTCAAAATCGTTTTCCCTCAGGTTCTTTCACAAACCGAACAATTTTACTTCCTTCGGCATTACTGGGAAAACCATTTATCCATTTTCTTGGGGCATCTGTTTGTGAAAACGGATGTGTGCGCATGTGGTCTGAAAAATTTCGACACAGTAAAACACCGCTGTGTGAAATACCTCACCTCTGCCCTCTTTCCCCTCCCCACCAAGAAAATCTGTAGACACAAATATATAAACCATCTTGACACCGACACCACCAAAACTGACTGTGGTAATCGAGTTTGCGTGAGCGCTATGTTGGTTTACGTTGAATTAGGCGAGCCTCGAGCCCAAACCCACTGACTAACCACCCGGACTTGCATGTGTCAACGGTAAATTCGCAAGAACGCAAGAGTGAAACAAGCCAGTCGAAAGCATCGAACCGTTTTCAACGTCATCAACCTATTACGTGTATACTTTCACTCTCCTTCCTTATCCAGCTGCTACACACACCCCATTCACTCGCCCACCACAATCCACAGACGAGGTGCAAAACAGACATCTGGCAATTCGATTAGGCTGATCCGCCCTATGCACATATGCACATGTCATTAACCCACAGTTGAAAAACAGGTCACGAGCTCTCGGTTTCACATGCTTTCATTCTGTGCTAACGTCTTTCCCGTTAGTATAACCGGATTTGTATGTCCGACAGGATAGTTTGCTTGTACTCAGTCGTTTGTTCACACACACACACACACACACACACACACACACGGAAACCTGCTTTATCGCATTCATTGCTTCCAAAGCAACAGGACGCCTATATGAATCGTCATTTGGCAGATCGCAGTCTGGTTTATTATTCGTTCGGTTTCCTCTGTTTCAGGGCAAGGGATTTTTCAATTCATATGAAATAATTTGTTTTCACACTTCTATGTCCGCGTCCACGTCCGCGTTCACGACAAAGTGTGTGTGAGAGAGCGCTTGTTCTCCCCGGTGTCTGGTAGACTTGATGCAGTCATCAAAACCGACGCACATGCACCCCGCTGTTCATAAATTGATTACGCACCAAGTTGCATTCATTTATCCACATATGTTTGTCTCGATCTACCCCGGAGGGGAGTTCAGTGACCACGTCCAGGGGTTGGATGAAGGTGTACGCTAACTGTCACTGTAGACAACATCTCGTCCTCACTCCACCGCTACATAGGTGATTTTTAACTTACAGTGAAAATGCAGTTGTAACCTTGGCATCAATCATGAAAGTAACACGCATCGGGTAGGTACAATCGATAATTCAGGGCACTATTATTTTTAATGTGAATAGCTTTCATTCTGCTAATAAAGTCCGGTTGAAGAAACTATATCTCTCTGTGATGCTTTCTATCAGCTTCATGATATGCGTCAAAAATTTACAGGTCTAATCGAAACTGAAGCAACAGGTCCCTGGGAAACACTTGAGTGTGATGAAACTCCACTTGATCTTGGAGAAAATATTTCAGTGCATCATAATCGACCAGTACTGTATATTCCGTTGGAAGTATAATCATCAAACCGTCAGATCATATCAGTGGTTATCGCATTATTCGAGCAGTTGAGAAGAGCGTAATGACTAGAGAAACGAAGGTCGACGAAGGTGGATCCATAGCCCTAAAAGGATTTGTACTATTTCCTTTTTCGGCTATTTGGGAGGCTCCGACAGGGGTATTTGGACCGTTGAAAAGAAAAGAAAATGTTATCTGCTCATGAGCACATTTCTCAGTTTTATGAATGTTTGTTCACCCTCTTCAGATCTGATTGACCCAATGAGTCTGTAATCATTAACTCCTTTTCCCCATCTCCAGAATTCCATCTGTAAAGTATCTATGCCTAACGACCATTACCAATCCCCCATTTTTACAATAAACAACTTTAGTGAGTACCCTAAAAAGTTCTCAGGCTACGTCAGCTTGCAGCGAATCAGACGGTTACTATTTCGTTTATGCATCATTTATCATCATCATTTATCGTTTATCATCATCATTCTATTTTATCGCTTTCCCTTTTAGTAATTACTTTGCTCTCGAAAGATTTCCAGAGTTGTTCAACTGCCATAGATGGTATCTCTGTAGCAAAAGACTTCCATGTGGTCANGTCATCTCATCTAAGCCAGTAAACAGTTTGCAAGTGAGATCCTTTTCTGCTTTTTCAGTGTTCTTCCTTTTATTGAATATATATAGATGCAATTTTCAGGCAAGGAGAATTGACCAATCAGAGGGCTGCGATGAAACGTGTAATAAGAAGATTCAGGTGTTGGTGGTGGTGTTGGTGTTTGGTGGGTTTCGAACACACGTCCCCCGAAGTGATAAGTTGGTGACGTTACCACTGGACCACCATATCACTGACACGATACACTTATTGCATTATGAATAATCTCCATGTCAAATCCATCCATCAACACGGTCTCAATACACATTTTCTCTCTCGGAAACACACTGATCGTGATGTTCGGATCGTACTCGAATTAAAACAATACAGATTTGAACGGAAAGCCGATGAACGGGCTTAAGTTTGGTAGAACCATCATTTGGTGCCGACACCGTTAGCTGTTTTCACAAATGCATGCAAATAAATGTCGCAACTCTCAATCACCCATTATTTCTTTGGTTGCTGTCGTCTTGTTCTTGACATGGTCCAACTGTATTCAGCCAACCAATCCGATTGTGTTTGAGCCCCTCCGGATTGGTTGGAATCTTCGTGTTCTGATTGGTTGTCTGGGAGCAGGATCACAATGCTTGTATGGTCCTGTCCAATCTCGCTTTGCAATCACCACAATTCGGCTATTTCAAACTCGTTTCTTCTGTTGAAGAAAATGAAACAGGTTGAACCACATCCTAGCCTGACAAAACTACAAAACCCCAAATCAGAGAGAACATCGTACGTTCTTCTCCAGACCTTTGTCGCAACGCGTCAAGTTGAGATATAAATGATTGATTGAAATCATTAGTCTACAGTATCGAGTCAAAAGTGATTATTGTGGAAAAATACGGTACGGAAGTGTGAAACCTATCACAGAAGTGATCAAACATGCCTTCACAACATGCCCTTTTGTCGTGAATTCTTCCTTTCTTCCAAACCGTATGAAGTGTTTTGTGATCATAATCAAGTCAGGTGTTTATCACTGTTTAACTGTCCATCAAGTAAATAAATCATAAATGGACTAATCAAAACGCGAAGCCTTTATAATTATATTAAGCCACCACAGACGAATTCTATGTTAAGTTATATCGATGCATTAGATCTCACCTGTGTGCACCATTCGGTTCTGACTTTTATGGGAGGTTTCGACTGGAGTTAACTGTGGTAGTACACTAAATCTTCCTTCGTTGTGGTTAACCGAAGAGTCTGATTAGTTGATCACCAACGAAGATAACAAGAGAATAAGTATGAATTGTTGATTCTGGTCAGCCCCGGTTTGTTCTGGTTGGTACAGTAGTAAAACAAGCATGCTTTCTATGCGTGATTCAAATCCCTGACAGGTTGGTGGATAGGCACAACTGAATAACTCTAATATGGGTGGAGCTCAATTCTAGCGCCCCCTGGATGAAGTGATGGTTGTTTGTGCAGATGAAATCTGAATAATGGTTTGTCGAAACCATTGTATGACACCATACCATATTTTACAGACTCCGTATATTGTGACCAAAGTAATATCCTTTGTCTCACCCTGCCACAGAACAGCAACCGTGAATAGAATGCATTACATAAATAGTATTTTGCAGCGGTTCCTACGAAATCTGCCAGAGCAGTCAGTTCACATAGTTATTGAAGATCCATATATTGGGATCAGCAAAGCAATGTGCGGCGTCGACTTCGACTTTGTTGTATCTGTGTAAGTTGGGTCAATTGTAAAAATTTCAAAGCTATCAGTGTAGTTCTTTCTTCTTTTTCATTTTTACTTACTTTATTAAATACATAATGATACAATTTTCAGGAGGGGAGAGTGGTCAATCAAAGCGCTGTCATGAAAAGCATGATGGGGGAAATCGGGTGGTGGTCGCGGGATTCGAACACATGTCCTCCGAAATAATGATTTGATGACGTTACCACCGGGCCACCGCCGATCAGATGGCAGAGTGTACATCGTAGAATAGTGTACAAAGCGTCCATGCGTGGGTTCGAATCCCATCGATATTGTTGATCTTTGATCTACTCAAACACGAGTTGGTTTCACTAGATCGTCTACCCAACCGTTACAATTCAAACACAAAGAGTAGTCACAATACAGAAATTTTGCACCATATATTAGCTTAGTGAATCGGTAGACTTTAGTGGGAAGTATTAACAACGGTAATATAAATGTAAAAATGAGATGGAGTACTACAAAATCCTGTTTTTGCAAAAGGTCGTCTGGAGGTTAAATTAAGTTCAAAAATTAGCTAATTTGTGTGATCGTTCAGTCATCTCTAGGCAGTACTGAGGTT
The DNA here is from genome assembly GCA_900618425.1 of Echinostoma caproni. Classification (NCBI taxonomy): domain Eukaryota; kingdom Metazoa; phylum Platyhelminthes; class Trematoda; order Plagiorchiida; family Echinostomatidae; genus Echinostoma; species Echinostoma caproni. Next base: position 68,937 of record UZAN01040309.1, read on the forward strand.
CCTTCCTTACATTTACGCACACATTTGACTTTTTAATAGATCTATTTTCGAGCAGAAAGTGAGCCAATGAAATGGCTAGGTAATGCGGTCATCTCATCAAAACTGCTGAAAATAAGAGAGGATGGGAATCCCGCCATCCAGTCGGACCCTCACCGGTACTCGTATACAGTTCCGGTATCAAAACACCCCTATCTGCCGTTTTCATAATATCATCATGAAAATGTCTAGGAATTAAGTTCCGACGTGATTTCTGCACTTGCACACTAAAAATTCTCAGAATGCATTGACCTACTTGGTTCCAACTCATTGCTATCATAAGATCAAGATCAAGTTCAACCATAGGACAGATTAACAAATATCTATAGGGTAATACTAAAATATGCATAATCGAATTGTCCAATTTGACTAGCAGATGAAGTGAAATATCTGTTTTACCTGAGCGAAAACAACAACTACCATGATTGCCTTCAACTGTCCCACTAATTAGCGTATTGCTTTGACATACTGACAGATCTAAACAGATGTCTTTTTTATTCTTCTTCGTAAATGTGCTCTATTTTTTGTCTCCATCGGGACTGAGACCACGAATATTAGAGTTGAAGCTTTGACGCTTTCTCATAGTGAATGTCAGTATTTGGAGTGCCCATATATGACGAAATCAGATATTATGTTTAGGTCAGCCCATGAAGATTACTGGGCATCGCATTTTGCGGTAGGTACAACAACAAAAAACAGCGCGGACAAGCTTCAACAAGAATAAGGCAACTAATCGTTAGTATTCACCAGTCAGTACCATAATGCTTTAAAGTTAAAAAGTAGGTGGATTCCCGGGGACAATGGAAACCAAAATTTAAACGAAATAAGAGTACGACACCAAAAGTAATTTGTCTTTGGTTATCTCCAGATTAGCAGTTTTCATAAACTGGCACGTACCGATGTGGTTCGACAATTTAACCGGTTTCTGTATGGTTTCTAAATCTTCCCCCTTTGGGGTAAATAAAGCAAACAAACGCAGTAACATAAATCGAGTGTATGGGGTAAATGAGAAACCGAAAGAGATGAAACAACGCAAAAAAGGTAATTTGAACAAATACAGTTGCTTTCCGGCACTCGATGTTATCGATTACCACAAGCCACATATAGAAATGCGTGTTTGGATTTTGCGATCAAAAATACTAACAGCAACGAAACTGTACGCACCAAATGAATAATTAAAGAAAAATCACTCAAACTATCACCACATAGTTCGGTAAATTTCAGACACCTGTTTGTGCAATCAGCTTTATTAGAAATACATCTTCCACAAATCGAACCTACTTGCCAGTCCGGCGATTTATTGACCTAGGCTTCTATTCGAAACAGGTACAACAGATTGGTGCACCATAAAGAGGCATCAAGCCAAAGATAGACAACCACTTATTCTAGTCATTCTTTCTGGCAACGTGAGCTCCCTCCACAGAAATGTTCACTGAAATTAACAAATAAAACGAGTTTGGAAGTATTTTGAAACAAGAACAAACTTGTGGCGTGGTTAATCAAATTTGTATTCGTACAACCTACATTAATTCGATCCCTTTCCCAGATCATCATCAAAAGGGTGAACGTTGTCTGGTAACTCACGTCGTTTTTTTCTGATGCATCTAAAACATCCAAAACTGTGAACCGAGTTCAGCGGACTGTGCCTCCAGTGATTAAGTGATCCGCAGATGCGAACCCGAAGGCGAATTCCAAACAACCACAGGTCCATAGTCTACATGTGCGAATAGCGATTAATGAGCACGTAAAACAGCATGCGTTCCAGTTCCAAGCGTGCAAGCGAATCGCACATTGTCAAGCAGTGACGCCCGACAGAAGCGGTCACCAAAAGGAATGACGCAAAAAACGTGGCTGTTTTCAAGGAATAGAGATCGTCAATCAGTAACTCGATGAAGAAGGATGGGCGTTGGTCAACACAGAATTGAGTCTCATTATAAAGGCAGAACAGGATAGTGCGATAAACGAAAACAGATCAGCAAGGTGATAGAGCATCATACGATCTGAAAATGCTCAAATATCGAAAGTATTGGTGGCTCGAACAGTTTTACGACTCCAACATCTCTACACGGGGTGATTGCATTACAACTCATTGGAAAATTTTGCTATCTTGTGTATTGCCCCAGAAGAACAAAAGTCAAAAAAATTTCCGAGATTCGGTAGTGTAATAAGCTGTAATAAGCTTACTTGATGAGAGCAACTGTCATCATATTTGGAATACCGTGGTAATGCCTCCTGGTACGAGGTCAGGGATTCATGATCCAAAACACATGGCCACGGTACTTAATGAAATGTTTTCCACCTCACCGTGCCTCCATCACCCCTGAGAGAAATCTTTTAAGCACCCCATTCAGGAGGCTGTGTTTCAAACAGAGTCGAATACTACCAGAGCTTAGGTATGACAAACCACTTAATTCAGCGGGTCCTGGCACAATCCCCAAATTATTTTAAATGAATGTGATATTCAGCAAATTGACTCCGACAGAATTTATCATCAGAAAGAATGAACACAACGAAAGGATTCACTGGAGCTCGGACCAGTTCAACCACAAACAAGGTCGAATTTAGTGAGATCAAGTGATAGGAATGAATGTTGAATAATAAGTGATCGGGTACAAGCAGAACACTGTCACTTCACAAACACTGACGATGTCACCTCGGCTGGTGATGAAACAGTTGTAAACAAATTGTTTCTTAGATCATGGCGAAGAGTTTAATTGTATTGATCGATCTCAACTGTTGACTTTGTTGCAGACATCCATACAATGCTCAATTAGTTGAGTGACCGTAGTGATCCTACGCCCCATGAGAACGCCAGTAAAGGAGCACGTCGATTTAGCTTCAGATCTTGCAATTGGAAGCCGTTGTTCTGGACCAATCAAAATTTACCTGGATCAGACAGGAATCGTGGGCCCAAAGGAATATGAACTACGATCCGTCTTTGCTATTTAGTGGATGATATCCATTTGTATATATTATTTAATCAGATGGATTATCCACGATCAAAATGTCGCTATTTCTGTGAGCTTCTTTCTGTGTATTGGTGGCGGGAAACCAGTGCGCAATTGTCAGTACGATTTTGTTTGTCGGTTGTGTTTCGAGTTCCCGATCTACGCCTATTATCGTTAGTATAGTGACTGTTTCTTTGACAAGACACTGTTGATTTTATTAAATGGCGCTTATTTCCAATTTCATCACTACTTTTCCCTGGCTGTTTAAGCGTACTATTCTGCTTCCATTTCCTTTCTCCCTCTAGATTACCGACCAGTCACAAATAATACAATAAGAATTACGCGTGAAAACGATGCGGTCAGTAAATCAAAGTGACACAATATTCCAGTTTTATAATACCGAGGCATCTTTATCTTCCGATTATCTATCGGTCTATGTAATCTTAACAACATTTTGTTTCCTGTTATCAAAAGATCCTATTTATTTGCTGTGTAAAAAACTGTTCATCGCTTTGTATTGGGGACCAGGCGATTCCAACTGTCGAAATATTCACATAACTTGGTGCCACTATTTCGAAAGGCCCCATCTGGTCCCTACATATTCTTTTCAAAAGATCAAATATCTCTCCTTTTGTTTCGCGTTGAAGATCCTTTACTTATGAGACCCCTGTGTCATAGTAGGAATCTTCGCGAAAATCCAAGATAAACAATACGTCGTTCACTTCACGTTTTAACGAAAACCAGTCAGAATTCACTTTCCGACGTAATCACTTTTATCACCACTACGCATTTTGCTGCATGCAGACCCCTCGGTTGAAACATACAGAGCGATGCAATTTATCCCTTCAAGTTAGGCATATTAAAGTGTAATGCTATATTTTCTAAAAATCTAATTAGCCTAGGTGGGATTCGTATTCACGCCCGGATGCCCTAACCCAAGTTGAGCAAGTAACCGTAGTCTAGAAGCTCATTTAATGGATTCCGGCGAACGTTCAGGACAGTCTGTAAAGAAAGCCAGTTGCCTGGTGGATTCCATGTACCCGTGTGAGTGTAGCGGGTGCTCTAAATATCAAAATATCAGTTGCATCAGTGTTCCATCATGCCTCAAATGATAGAGCGTGTGCTGTACACAAAAGCATACATGACGTCAATACCTGAGGTTAAAATCCCACTGAGGTATCTAAACATTGAGCAATCAGGATATTCATTCGTACCTAACAGCGGAATTCGGTTTCGGCTAACAACCGCACATCGGTTGTGGATGATCGTGCATGGAACCAGATTTTTCACGCGTTGCAGTGTTGGACTAATCAAAACAAGCCCAGTCTTCACTGGTAATGCGGTGTAGCGTTCTTATTTCGTCCAGTTTTATATACGTACATAGTCATGAATATATCGACGATAATGAACGCCAGTGGGAAAATCATACGTGTTCACGTGTGACGAAACACTTAACCACTGCGCCCCCCCAAAATGTTCGCCATTGTTTTGATATCTGGCTGAGNTAAGAATGACATAACTCACAATGATGGGATCACCATCAGAATCCAAGTTCATTCAGGCTGCTATAGAGATTTCGAAAGTTGTATCAAACTTTCAGTGGTTTCTCAACTGTATCTTTAAGAAAAAAACAATCTCCATTTTGTTAAACCATGCATTAAACATTTTCCCTGAAAGACATAAAGAACAGAAAATAGCAAATTCACGTTTTGATTACATAGCTATTCCTCTGTTCTGCGTTATAGATCCGGGTTGTAATGACCGTTGGAAAATGCAATTGAAACGGGGCAATGGTTTCTTCATGAACGGAAGTGGGTATCCGAGTGTTTGAGAAAACGAACTGTGATTTGGCCGCTAGGAAGTGTTTTCCGTGGCATCCACCTTCTGAAGTTACTCACCCGCAGTCCTCAGGTCTACCCAAATGAGAGTATGACAGGTCAGGTGAGGATATAAGACTGTCTAAACCCATCGTCCCATTGTTGGGCTTAAGACTACGGTGAACGTTGATCGCGGAAAAACTTTTTACTGAGCAATTTGCAAAACTATAGTAAGTACTACGTGGAGTGAGTGTTTGCCCTTTGGATCAAAAGGGATGAACTTTACTCAACTGAGATGAATAAATTTGTATTTATAAAGTACTGATCCTCTGTTTTTGTTTTATTCAATTTAAACACATTCACCGATGAGAATTTAATCATATTTCAATTGCGCAATATGTTCACTTTGTGACTTCGGCGATTATTGCACAATGTATGATCGTTTTGGTCATTGGTTTGAATACAAGTTCATATGTATAAACACCTTGTGTTAAGTCGCACTGATGATGTTGCCTAGCTTAGCGACGAAATGTCTGCGAACAACACTTCCAGCTCAGAGAACTCACCAACACCAACATCCTGTGTTCACCCCATGCTTCCAAATCTTCCAAATAGATATTTATACAATTTATCACCGCTGATGGTTGCAGTGACTCGGCTGAACACCTTGTGAGGGTGAATTTTCATCGCGTTCTTGAGCCGCGATCTAGAGTGATGATATCATCAGCTAAAATATCCGGTCTTGTTCTTTCAATTCAGCAGCGAACATTGTGAACTTTGCTCGCATGTTTACCTAATCAAATGCACAGAGTACATTGTTCCCTAAGCGAATAGCAACGACTGAATGGGAACAAAAAGCTGAGCGAACTTTTCAAACAATCGAATGCCAGTGAAATTGTCTATATCACACAAATTCGTTCAATGNGCATAAAGCGGAAATTGATGCATTATCAAAGTGACCACGTGTGAATATTGCAAACTGACAAACCGTCCGATTAAAAAGTTCACTTAAGGTCACGAGATGGCGAAGGTCAGAGATGTGCTATCTGCTACAAATACACACACATACATAAACACAGTGACTCTTGACGTCCTTCAAGCGCAGTGATTGATCCGTTAGACAGATTGAAATGGTTTTCTATTGAATGGCTTCAGTCTAGGCTTCCGATTGTTGAGTGATAAAAGTCTCATTGCATGTTTGAATAAATTACTTTGGAAGGTCTTCAATAAATCATCCTTACTTGGTATTGCTCAACTGTGGGAGCACAAGCCTTTCGCAACGATTGGGTCGGTGCATTTGCACCAATACTAGGCTATGCTTAGAGCGAAACTCAAGTTTGGCGGTTTCCACCTGTACAGTTCCCGGAGGGTTGGGGGGGGGGATAACCCAAGGGTTTTCGCAAAAAACGAAATCTTTAGGACGGTGATTTAATTGATATAACGAATGACATACACCAATAACATCGCAAAATCATTAACCAGTATAACTCAAACTATTTTAAATTACATGCCAGTGAAAATAACAGCTATAGTTTGCGATATACTGCCTGGTTTTCGTTTCAAAACAACATAGAATCTTACACCTCTGATGTGCACTCAAGAAGTTTACGTAGACATGAACAATGTAATGTTTAGCTCTGACCAATGATCAAACAAAGCTGATTGGTTAATTTATTGTGCTATTACGATAACAGCACCCTAGGAGTTATTCATCAAAGCAGAAGTGGACTGTACATTTCTCTATAACACCCGAAGAAGTTCTTCAACCAGATGAATTGCCAGAAGATGCACATCTGTGTGTTCTACTTCCAGTGGTGGGTGAGCTGACTGCTGGCCGCTAATCCGTAAGCCTTCGTCATTTAATGTTTAAATAATCTCCATGACCTAATAGTTTCACGTCAATAATGGAAGCGTGGCCTTTAGTCCTTTGGAAAATTTACCTATTGTATAAAAAACTAAATAAATCTCACAGGGGACGTGGTGAACAAACTTATTTAGAGATGAGATGTAAAATTTGTTCGTCATAAGCCAGTGATATTTCATCAAACAATGGGTCCAACAACAATCTTGATGAGGAACAAAACATTCAACAGTCTCGTACCTATAATTTGTCAGTTTGCATTAGAATGGCTTGAAGTGAAATCAATCGCTCGATAAAATCACTCAAGACATTTCACTTTTGGATGGAACAAATAGGTGATGATTTATGCCCTGTAATTTGGTTTATCATTTAGCCTAACCGGGTAACAACTCGTTCCGCAGCTAATTGACAATCGTAAGAAATAAACCAATGTCAACAATTGTTCCACCTATAAACGATTTTCTGCCACATCATACGGAATGTCATCCGAACGACTTCAGCCAACTTGATTTCAAAAACATTTTTCTGTGGGATTAATGAAACAAGACGCAGAAAATAAATATAATAGATTTTCCTCTATTAATTTTCGACCAATTGCATAACATTAAGGATAATGACAATCGATATGGAAACTCCAATCTGGAAATCTCGTGCTTACGAAGTAATAGACCAAATCTTAGATTGCTTGTGGTTAATCAATTCCAGATCCTAATTCATTTGAGTGTGCTTCCTTATTGGAATGGTGCTATTCGGGTGGAAGTGATCAGCATGCATCAGAAAATTTTGTGCCATTACGGTACATGACTTAAGGCGTCAACGCCTCTCACCCAGTGCCCTATGCTCATTGATTACTACGAATTTAATCTCATTGCATGAACACTTACAAACACCTGCATCGATAGGTAGATAGATAGCGTCCTACAACAGAATGAATGGTACTTTTGATAGACGTAGTTCCTTGGTTCAATCAAGTTAAAGCAATTTTTCTAGCGATTTTTAATGACGCATATCGGTATTTGAGATTTGTCAGCAAAATCGATCTTCCATTTGGCCTCACTAATTAGTGGTTCTGACTGATCATCAGTCCGGTCATGGGCTATATTGTAATTCTTCCAGCTCTAGTAGACTCGTGAACTTGGAGACGCAGTTATTTGTTAGGAATCGGATTATTTTCTCGCCCAACTGTTCGAAGAAACAGACTGATTCCGGTACGGTATGCAATTTTCCTAGAGTCACCAAAAGTTTCTTTATAATATTAGTAGATAGTAAAGTAATCATCCCGCAAATGAGAATAATGTGCTTGATTTCGTCCTTACGGCTGTACGGTTCCTCTGTAATCTTATCAGGATGCTAAAGGAGGACTTTAAATTTCTTTCCAGATCCTTAACACGTGTATCAAGAAGTAGCAGGATTTCCCGTGAAAATCTCTGTCACTTCACCATTTCGAAACGTACAAAGTCATGTCTTTCGTTACCCATAAAAATTACAAACAACTCTTCACATCCGTTACGCCAAAATCTTACCAAGTGTCCTGTACATCCACCCGGTCGCGCTATAACTGTACGGTTGCTCGTATGTTCGCCTATCGGTCTTCTGTGGTGCTTTAACTTGCCCGATTTCCTGTTATAACCCAGAACGCATCACCTCGGAACTGAACTCAATCACATCGTAAATTGTGTTTTGTTTTCTCCTTGTTTACATAATTTTGATGTAACTGTGCTTGATCATTGTTGGTTGACTATTTGGCTATTGAATATCCACCTTTTAGGTTGCATAAAGCAACTAGCTGACTTGACTTGATTAACTACCGCACTTTAAGCACGGTTTGGTTCCCTTCCATTTGAGTGACATGCATTCTCTTGAAAGGATCATAGATCTGCTTTTTCAAACCGGCGACGTTATCTCTTGGTTAAGCACACAGTGTATTTCAAATGATTGGAAAAAATTCGCCAATCACAAATATTTATTGATTAACTTCATTGCAAAATCATCATGTCCTACGCATTCTCTAAGTGGACCATTGTTCAATTGTTCAATTTAGTTTGTTAGACCATGGTTACAATTAATATCAAGCAATCCGAATCAAAATGACTTGTTCTCATGTTCTATTATCCTTTACACTAGAGTAGATCCGTTCAGTCATACGAGTTCAAATAGTCTCGACGCGCTCGGTCTGAAGGGCGATGGCGCCGGCAATCACATACTTGCATCACACTACAGGAAAACAATCTGCGTTTTCCTCCCAGGCGATCTAAGCTATGTTTCGCTTTGTCAATCGGGATACGCTATTCCACTTGTGAAAATCACATCTGCTGCACACACCCGCACCAGATCGCATACCATACCACCATGATATAGTCCTAGTGGCGAGAAATATCGTGTGTAAGGGCGTGATGTGGATGACAGAAATACTGGCAGTCCCGGGGTGATATGCTTTGTGTCGCGTAGACCGGGTCACAAAACCAAATTGTATGAACCTTTCCATCACGTCTCAGATATATAATAAGCCAATCAGAATGTAGTAGAATGCTGATTGGTTGTCTCACTCAGTTAACCCCTTTGAATTCGCGCGACAACGATGTCATCTCCGTGTGCGTGTGTGTGTGTGTGTGTGTGTGTATGTGTGAACAGTGTTCCACCGTTGCGACCTATGCAGTTCCAACATCTCCGTGCACGCAAAACCTCCATCGAGCATTAAGACAGCGAAAAATTGAAATCGGCCGAAAGCATGCCGACGTGATCCATACAACAAGTTGAATTTGCAACGAAATTCGAATAGATCCGAGACATTTCTACTTAACAACCAAACGGCCATTTTGCCTTAAAACAACCCAACGTATGTTATTCGATAACTGCTGAATATGATGGGCTCGTTTGTTTTGGGTCACTGGTGGAATATTCCTGTGCTACTGTATTGTCTAATTCAATTCGGATTGTGTTACTCAAGTACAAAACTGACATCAGACTGGATGGAAGAACGATTGTATTTGCGAGCACAGTGCAAAGCGAAGTGTCTGAGATTGTTCCAGTCGACCGACGAACAAGGTTCATTCAAAGTAAGTCACTGCTTTATCTACCATATGTGCCATTGTGATATCACGAATCTGTCGGCAATGTAGTGTTCGAGTGCTCGAACGCACTCAAAATCACCCCGAAAGAGAAATGTATGAGTGTCAATTAATCTCCTAGTTCTTTCCTTCGTCGATTAGTCGATTGGTCATCTAAAGAAATAAACCGTTCCGCATCAATACATCGGACGGTTGGAGTCGAAGTGAATAGAGCACGTGATTCAACTGGGACTGAATCAAACGTCCTATAAACGGGGGCTCAGTTGTGTCACATAAAACGAGAAATGTGGAAGGGGATGGTTGGGGAAAATCTCACAGTTCACTGTGTCCACTAGGAAATACTGCAGAAATTTTTCAAATGTATCAATTCGACGGAATGCTCAACAGGACAAATTACGAGAGATTGAAGAAGCGGATAAGGATAGAAAAGTTATAAATAACAATCATGAAATGCAAAGTTAATTTATGTCGGGATCGAAATTGACATGAATCGTTTCAACTTGAAATCTGGTATTGGATGCTTTATTTATAGTAGTAAACGTGAGGGGACAACGCGCGTGTCTCCTCACATTATTTTGGGGTTATTCTATGACACTGACGAATGGGTAGCACGAGTTTTGGGAATAGACTGATCCGATTTTACCTCCTGGGTGACCTTGAATGTGGCAATCATCATTTGACATTTTCGCGTAATTAGCTTTTCGAAAAATGCGTGTGACAAAATCTAAATTACTACCCCATCAGGCTTACACTCTCAAAATAATCCGTTCGGAATAGACAAATCACTAAAATCAACATTTTTCTAAATTGTTAAAATTACCCGTCTCACAGTTCAACCCATAATCACATTGATTCGGGTTGAAAACGACAAAGCAGATTTCATCAGCTCTGGTGAATATTTTTGCCAGCAAATGTCACGCATATATAGGTTTCTGTCTCAAAACTTCAGCTATAAGATGCTGTCAAGGCTGAAATGTACATTAGTTTGTTTATTCTCATAGCAAGCATATGACGTTTGGTATTTCGGGTGGGAGGGACATGAAATGCGTTATGATTCTGCGAACAGAATTTGGTGGGAATAGGACGAGGAGAAAAGTACAGTCCGTTATAATGACACCCAACCTAATTTTCCGAACACCTTTTTCGGAATGTCTTAAACACCTACTGGACTTGATATGTTTTTGAGTATTGAGAACAACCGTAGTTAGTCCCATAAGGCAATTGTCCACATTCACTGTAAACCGGCAAGCCCCACTCTTCTGTGGTTGAAATCATGTTTTAACCCCTAACGTAATCACTGGTAGCAGTTAGCGAGTCCCATTTTCACCGTAGAAGACGCAATGCATATAATGCCTTTCGGAACCGGTTTGTATAGTCTGCAACTCATTTGCTTATTTCTCGCCAAATCGACCGATTATGACAAAATAAAACGGCTCAGTACAACTCCTAAACGGAACCCCATGTACGGCAATTGTTCTACTCGGCGAATATGCATCTATTTTGATGCGGTGTATTTTTTTTCTAATTCCTCAACAGTCAGCGGAGCGATATGGATTAGTTATGGAATGAGAACTCTGTCATGTTCAGTCGGAAACAACTGTTGGTCCCGGTGAATCATTTTCCGAGATAAAGGAATTGCACGGGACAAAGTAGAGCGAGAAAAAAATACCCCAGTGTCGATCTGACTCTGTTTTTCGCAGTTGATTCGTGTATAAGCTTTGAGTAAAAGCTCCAATGTTAGCATTTCATTGATACACATTCAAGAAAGCAAGTATTCTTTATAAATGTTCTCAAGTTTGTAATTGCCTACACACCTCTATATGTAATTCTTCACCATCTAAAAATTACGGAAGTATTTTACCAGTTAAATAAAACTTCTTCCTCAATACAATGCTAACTACAGAAGCATATTGGTGTACTTACTTGTTTCCGGTTGAATTGACAAAATCCTTCCTACTGGATCGCATTTTCTAATAAATCAATCTATTACAGTTATGTCGACCCCCCGAACAAGCTCATAGCTTTTCTTTCCATCTATATGCAAATTCAACATTCACTGCCAAAAACTCTTTCCATCCTGATTTGATTGTTATGAAAGAAGGAGAATACGAAATATTCAGATGCCCGAGCACACGTTTTTAGGGGAGGTTTTTCAGCAGTACATTTTTAGTTGGTTCGAATCTTCCCATGCACATTATTAGCAAGTTTGTATTGCCATCACCGACGCAAATTTCGCTTGAAATGATAGTGAATCAGTAGGCTGTGTTGATTTGGTATTACAGATCTGACTGACCTGTTCAGTCTAGTTCTGTGCGCTTATATTGACTGTACACACGACAAACGGATCCCAGCAAGCCCATGTGAAAGTACTATGATGTCCAGGTGTGTGTTGTGTTAATGTGATCGAAAAATGACTATTTCAGGCAATTTAGTTAAAGAATGGTATAAAAAGAAATTTCCTCCAGTCTGTTCACATTGCTTTTATCATCAAGTGTTACCAAGCGAGCAAAATTTACCACGAAAAGAAAATTTCGGATTTGATAATCGCTTAAAACCTAAACCTCTCGTCCATATACATGATTCCCACATTACCAAAATATACAAGGAACGACAGGAAAAGACTGAATGTCCAGCATATCACACTACATGGAGGTCAACAGATGACGTGGAAATGAGGCATGAAGAAAGGCACCGAGCGGTTGGGCGGA